>OX352300.1:37226715-37501620 GCA_947086415.1 Pammene aurita | reverse complement strand
AGACGGTACGGTACGCTCGAGCCACCCTGAGAGCTATGGCCCGCTGCGGCCGCCGTAATAGGGCCGCGTTTCGAGGTCTCAGGGTATCCGCCCATATCGGTGCTCCGTAAAGCGCCATAGAGCGCACCACACTCGTGTACAGCCTCCTACAGGCTCCTCCTGGCCCACCCATATTCGGGAGGATCCGTCCGAGCGCTCCAGCGGCAGCCATCAGCTTTGGAGCCAACCGCCGAAAGTGTTCCTCGAACTTCCACCTGCCGTCAAGAACAAGTCCCAGGTACTTCATCGTTGACCCGACGGCGATGGAAGTTCCCCCCACTGTAATTTTTGAGCCTTGCGGTGGTTTGTTGCGAGGCCCATGAAAGACCAGGGCTTCCGATTTGTGTAAGGCCACCTCCAGGCCCAGTGCCCGTATTCTGTGGACCACGCATGCTACCCCTGCCGTAGCTAAGTATGCAGCCTCTCTGTGGCTCCTGCCGCGGGCCGACACCAGAGTATCGTCAGCGTAACAGGTGACACTGACTCCCGGCATAGTGGCCCCGCGTAGAACCCAGTCATAGCCGATGTTCCACAGCAGCGGGCCCAGCACTGAGCCCTGCGGAACACCGCATGACATCTCCCTTCGCCCCCAGCCGTTAGTAGTTGGGAATATCACAGAGCGCCCGGCAAAGTAATCCGCCACTATGTTTTGCAAGTATTCGGGCACGTTGTGATACTTTAGAGCCGCCTTAATTGTTTCCCAGGGTAGGGTGTTGAATGCGTTCGAGATGTCGAGCGATACAGACATCACCACCCCACCCCGTGAAACTTCCTCTTGCGCGAAATCTCTGACCCGCGCGATCGCGTCCAGCGTGGACCGAAGGGGACGAAATCCGTACTGGCAATCGCTAAGACCCGGTTGCATAGTCCTGGTGAGACGAGTGGCTATTATTCGCTCAAAGAGTTTGCTCATCTCGTCGAGCAACACGACGGGACGATAGGCCGACGGCTGATCGGGCGGGCGTCCATCCTTTCGAAGCAGCACCAATTTTCCCGTTTTCCACCGTTCAGAGAATCGCCCGAGAGTCAAGCACGTAGTAAAAAGGGCTCTGACTCTCTCCTCCCACTCACTAAGTGCGATCACCAAAGCACTTCCTGGTATGCCATCTGGGCCGGGGGCAGTTTTCTTTGAGCGAAGTTTGAGAATAGCCACCCTGAATTCCACCTCTGTCACTGGTGGTACATCTCTTAGTACTTCCGGTCGTCTTGTGATAGGCGCCATCGCTGGCGGAACGAACTCACCCCTCTGTGGGAATAGAGTTTCTACTACTCGCTCCAAGAGGTCTGGCTTGAGACTACATGTTAGTGGGGGTGTCCAAGGTCGGAGTTTTTGCCGCACAGCTCGATACGGCCTTCCCCAGGGATCTCTATTTAGCGTCTCGAGCCACTCCTCCCACGCCGCCTCCTTGGCTTGTGCAATAGCCGTCTGCAAGGATGTACGAGCAGCCCTATAGTTATCGTACAGGATATTTTCATCGGCCCCGTTTCGAATACACCTTCTTCTGTATCTGGTATACTGACGACGCGCAGCCACGCAGGCGTTCCGCAGTTGTCGGAGTTCTGGTCGCCACCAGTATACCTGTTGCTTCGGAGTGAAAGGTTTCGCTCTTGGCATTGCCGCATCGCAAACGCGAACAAGAGCATTGCCAAGATTTTCGGCTTCGTGATCTATCTGTTCTGTCACTGGGACGGCACTAATTCCCCACGACTCAACAATTGCTGCCTCCTTTGCAAGCTGCCAGTCTAGCTTCCTAAGTACCCATTTAGGACTGTTTTCAGCTCTAGGTTGGTTTGGTCTGTACGGTATGGCAGTGGGAGTGAAGAGGTCGAACCGGATATACCGGTGATCGGACAGCGACTCCACGTCTACTTCTACCCTCCAGTTTAGAATAGAGCGAGCAAGGGCGTTGGATGCAAATGTGATATCTACGATCGATTCACCCTGCTGCCTCACGCACGTACTTTCCGCACCAGTGTTCATGACATTTAGTCCAAGAGATATTGCCCACTCTTCTAAGACATCCCCCCTCACGTCTGTAATGGGAGAACCCCAAGCTGCAGATTTGGCATTAAAATCCCCAGCTACAATAACGGGCGTGGGGTTTACCTGCCCAACTAGAGCTCCAATTTCAGCTAGCATTGTTTCAAAATAAGCCAAGGTATTATTTGGCGAGGAGTATACTCCAATTATGACTGCACCTCCTACTACGGCAAGCACAAATCCACGACCCCTCACAGTATTTTCAAAGGGCGGAGATCCAGCTACAGCGGGGGCTATTATGGCCACCGTTTTGTCAAGGTTAGATATCCAGTCATCTCGATCGGGAACGAAATACGGCTCTGAAACGACAGCCACGCCTATATGCCACTCTGCCATGGTTTGGACCACAAGATCTTGGGCCCTTGCGCAGTGGTTGATATTCGCCTGTAAACACGAAAGCGCCATATTATTGTGTTTCCATTGATTCCTCTGCAGCTAAATGCTGGGAAGATGGGGCGGCTACCGGGGCAGGTCCTATCTTCTTTCCTTCTCTTGTGGCAGGGCGTGCCTTGCCGCTCTGACAATCTTTGGCACCAAGACGGTGCCCTGCCGATTTACCAGCAGCCGTGCATATAACACACTTCGCTTCGGCGGTGCATTCTCGGGCTTTGTGGCCTGCAATACCACAGTTATAGCACAGGCAGCTGCGATCTACACCTCTATCGCACTTTGCCCCAACGTGGCCTGTTTCCAGGCACTTATAGCAGCGCAACGGCTTTGTCTCCAGCAATACCACTCGCGCAAAGACCCAACCCACTTTAATCCGGCCAGATTCCAAAATTTTCTTAGCGGCCGCTACTGGGCAGCTGAGCCATAGTGATCCTGAACCAGTTTGCCCCTGCGAGATTGTACCAGATTTTATGGCGTCCACTGGACAGCCCCCTTCCAATGCAACAGCTGCGACTACTTCTTCGCCAGTAACGGAGTCATCTAGTCCTGTGACTCGAATCTCGGCACATTTCACAGGACGCCGAACTTGGACTTCAGCACCAATGACTCCGCGGAGTTTTTCGGCCAGCTCGTCCGCTGCTGCCTCAGCGTTCTCGGTTTGCGGCGGCAGTTCTAGCATTCGCGCACCAGTGACTGCTGTCCGGAATCTTAAGGCAGAAATTCCGAGCTCCTCTAGTTTGATATTTTTCCGCGCCTCGGCCAGGACAGTTTCATATTTTGCCCCTTTTTCGATTGCCTCTGGTTTTAACGTCAACGTGATGGCAGCCGTACGCGGAGGATTAAGTTTCCTCTTTTTATTTTGTCGAAGCCTCGTCTTTGGAGCGCTGAACTCTTTGGGCTCATTCGCTGTTTTGTTCGCCTTCTTGTTTTTGGCTTTACTGCCCACTACTGCACTCCAGTTTTGCTTATCTGGCACAGCATCTGCGTTTGTACGAAGATTTGCAGCTTCCTGTCTGGCCGCAACCGCTTCCTGGGCTGCTAGGCTGACTCGCTTGCTCTTCTTGCCCTTTTGGGTTTGCTTCTGATGTTCACCAGTAGGGGCAGGGTCCGCGACTGCTGCAGTTTTTGCTGCAGACTGGGCTGTTAAGGAGGTAGGACCTCGATTGTCCAATCCGGTTGGAGCAGCTGATGCATTCTTGCGATCGGCTGCTAATGGAGGCCTCAGCCGAGGTTCCGGTAGCAAACGACTCTCTATGCCTTCCATTCGGGCGTTTAGCATGTTGTTAAACTGGTCCCGGTTCGAGCGTGAAACCTCCTCGATGAGCCGACGAATGTCATTTTCGGCTAATGAAGATGGCTGACTTCGCATCTCGTCAACTTGCTTCCGCAGTTCAGTCAACTGCCAGGACAGCCGCGCATTAGCTGCCTCCAGGCGGGCGACTTCTTCATTTGCTGTGCGGGACCTGACTTCTGCAAAAGCCGCCCCGATTTTTTCTACTGATGCTTTAAGGTCCCTCTGATGGGTGCCTTTTAAGTGGCCTGACGTGTTGGTGACATTTATAATTGTTCTCAGGGCATTTTGTATGTCTTCACCTAGGTCTGCCAATGTTTTGTCATCAAATTGTGTAAGAGACACTTGCCGACTCATTACGCGCTCGGCTCTTTCTCGGGCCACGGATTCGGCCAGCGCGTTAGACGCCGCCAGGTCTTTCTGCTCCTGGAGCTGTCTGTCTCGTTCTTTTTCGGTGTTGACCTCCTTCAAAAAATTTCCAAAGCCTATGTATCGGCCCGATGTTGGCGGCCGGCCTCTGCCCCTTTTGGGTGTCCGCTTTTGCAGTTCGCCTTTTGGAATGGCGCCTTCACTGAGAGTCGCAATATCGCTCTCTGAGCCGGAGGATAATTCGAGCTCACCAGCCGGTCTTTTCCCTCCTTTTTTTTGCTCCAGAATTTTCCATCAAGTTCTGTTCCTTGGGAGCTCACAGTCTTCATACTGCATGCTGAGGAGTCTGACTCCGAGAGCCGCTGTATTCTGACGATTGGTTGCAGGTTTGGAGAATTTACGTCAAGCTCGTCAGTTGGGGTGCCCAATATTCTATGGGCTTCACTGCTCGAGCCTTCTCCTTCTGCTCTTCTTGCCTCCTCTAGATGCTGGCCCTGAGAAGGGCCGTTTTCGTATTGGCCCTCAGAAGGGCCGTTTTGGTTGTTTGTTTTTTTATCGTTATTTGCCATAAGTATAATTCCCACGAGTATAGGACGAATGTTAACGCTAGCGGGTGACGCCTATTCCGACTAGTGGACTTAATACTCTAGAGGTCGTCCGGTATCTAGAGGTTTTAACGACTTCGCTGTCGGGTGTTAAAGAGTTTTCCTTCTCGCGGGCCGGCCAGTAAAGGCAAGCCCTCCGCGCCACGAACACTACCCGTACCCCATATCGCCCCTGATGGAGGTCGTTGGGAGAGTGCTGCGGGTTGCGGGATTCAAGGAGAGCTGGCGTAGACTCCCCTATGTAGTTACGTTTAAAACTACCACACACTCGTTTTACCATCAACATAGGCATGAAGCCTACCACCACTACGGCCATGCGCCAAACATTCAACTCTTCTATTCATTAACCTCATTCTTTCACCCTTTCAGACATTATACAATCAAAGCCGTCGTCCCAAAGGCCTCCACCGACAAACACGGCACTACGGCCAACGCAGGAGAAGACTCGACTGCCATTACCACTGTGACTGGTAGTTAGCAGAGGGAGAACAGCAAACGCGCAACTGAGCGGCTATCCTCCCCCTCCCAGGGTGCACCACGAGGAGGTCTACCAGCCCTGCACCCCAACCTAACCTAACCTAACCTAACCTAACCTAACCTAACCTAACCTAACCTAACCTTTTTTTTTTTTTTTTTTGACGGTGTGAAAATGCATTACGCATACCCTCCGGCCCGGGGAGGCCATTTGGAGGGTTATGTGGGACTCTCTCCTCCGGCCGCCATCCTAGTGATGGTGACGGGAGGAGCATACCCACTAAAAACACACCGGCGTTACCCGCTCTGCCGTTATCGGGGGACGCCCTGGGATCATATTTATTCTACCAGTACGTCCCCCCGGCTGCCCCGGCTTACACCGGGCGCACCCTCGCGCCAAAGGAGGGGAGGGTCGGCAACGCAGCGACCCCTCCCCCAGACGTGTATAGCTTTAAGTTGTGGGTCTCCATCCCACCGGCCCTACTGGGGGAGTAGGCGGTTGATATACTGCAACCGCCTTCTCCCCACCCGTCTGCGCCGGAGCGGGTGCGCATCGGCACTGTCTTCGCGCACTCGCTCCGCTTCCTCCTTCTGCGACATGACTTTGTCGCAGAAATCTACGACAGCCTTCCACAACCTCTCGCTGCTTAGCATACGGGACACTAAATTATGCAACGAGAGGTCGTCTGTCCTCAAAATAGCTCTCAGGTTAGCACGCTCTACGACCCAGCTTGGACATTCCTCTACTGTGTGCCGGGCCGTGTCGTCCTCACAGTCACAGTGGTGACAGCTTTGTGTTGGCTCCCGCCCTATTCGGTACAGGTAATGACCAAAACAGCCATGCCCAGTCATTACCTGTACCAGCCTGTAGTCTAAAGTGCCCTTCTTCCTCACGAGCCAACCCTCAAACGATGGGAGGAGTGCCCCTATTGTCTCAGTACCATAGGGGGACTCCTCTAGCATTCCTTTCCACCTATCTCTTTCCCTCTCAACTGCCGCTCTTCGTCTCGCGGCTACCTCCCGTGGGGCCAGGCGTTCATCCTCCTTTGTTCTGGCCTCCACTCTCACTCTATATCTATCTGCCAGCAACCTGGCGTCTAATTCCCACGGCAGGGTACCGGCGAGAGCGCAGGCAGCCGCAAACGAAACCGTTCGGAAACTTCTACATATCCTCTGGGCTATCACCCGCTGTGGTCTTCGGAGGAGGGCCTTCGTCTTCTCCGAAAGCCTCCCTGCCCAAATCGGCGCCCCATATGTCGCCATACTTCTGATGACATTTGAAAAGAGGCGCCGACACGGGGCTCCAGGGCCTCCCACATTTGGAAGAAGGCGGCCTAACGCCGCCGCAGCACCGACGAGTCGGGGAGCCAGTTGTTTAAAATGCTCCCCGAAATCCCACTTTCGGTCCAGGATTAGGCCCAAGTATTTTATATGGGCCTTGACCTGGATCGCCTCACCCCCTACAGGGATGGTCTCGTCGGCCCGCAGGTGCCAGCCCCTTCCTCCGAACACCACAGCGTCTGTTTTGTCCATTGACACCTTCAACCCCAGAAGACTGATTCTCCGAATCGTAACTTCCGTCGCAACTGCGGCTCTCCTCATCGTCTCCGTGTACTCCCTCCCCCTTACGGCCACCATTGTATCATCTGCATAGCAGATGGTGACCATTTGGGGGAGTTGAGCCCCGCGGATCGCCCAGTCGAAACCGATGTTCCAAAGCAGGGGTCCCAAAACCGACCCCTGTGGAACTCCGCACTCCATCCTCCTTTCCTGGCGACCCGCCGCTCCTTCGTAGAGCACTACCCTATCCGTGAGGTAGTGTCCCACAATATCCCTCAAATAGGGAGGCACATTATGGTATTTGAGTGCCTCCCTGATGACCTCATATGGGAGGGAGCCGAAAGCGTTAGCGATATCAAGTGATACCGCTATGGCCCCCTCACCCTCTGCTTTAGCTGAATCAGCAAACTCTTTCAATGTGCCTATTGCGTCAATCGTTGACCGCCCCACTCGGAACCCGAACTGCCTCTCGCTTATATTCGGGCCCGTGCCCTCCAGGTGTTTGGTAATGCGTCGAGATATTATTCGCTCGAGCATTTTCCCAACTTCATCCAGGAGGACAATGGGGCGGTATCCTGAAGGAGAGTCTGCTGGTCGACCCTCCTTACGCAACAGGCACAGCCTACCCTCTTTCCAAATTTTTGGGAATACCCTCTCCTTGAGGCAGTCATCGAAAATTTTCCTCAACTGAAGACCTAGATGCTTCATTGCCACAGGAATTACTTTTCCTGGGACTCCATCTGGGCCTGGGGCCTTCTTACAAGATCTGAGGCGGATGACTGCCCCCATGATCTCCCCATCTGTAACATCCGGAACTTCGCCGATACCCTCCTGGTTCTCCATTGGGACAGCCATCACTGGAGGTGCGAAATCTGGCGCCGCTGGGAAGAGGCCCTCTACTATCCTCGCAAGGAGTTCCGGCTCAAGTGACTCCATGGGGGGAGCGTTTTTCATTTTGTTCCGCACTATTTTATACGGTCGCCCCCATGGGTCCCTATCCAGCGTGCAGATGAACTCCTCGCGGGCTTCATCTTTCCTCTTTGTTATCGCCAGCATAAGGGCCTCTTTAGCTGCTCTCAAATTCCCCAGCAGCACCTCCTCCTCTTCGGCGGTGTGTCGCCGGCGCCGGCATCGCGTGTACTGCCTTCTTGCCGCATTCGCTATCGTGCGGAGGGCAGCAATTTCCTCTGTCCACCAGTAAACCTGCGTTTTTCCGGGCAGTCGCCTCGCTCTCCTCATCGACGCGTCGCACACTCTCGTCAGCGACGTGCGAAGGCGAACTGCCCGTTCTTCCGCCCTCAAATCCGGCGGGGCCACACACCAGGCCTCGATTAGCGCCACCTCTTCGGCCATCTCTATATCTAGGCTGGCCAGTGACCACCTTGGGAATCCGCCTCCCGTTCGGTGCCTGGCCAGTACAGGCGGCGGCGCCACCCGCGATGGGGAGACCCTCATTCGAATATACATGTGATCGGAGAGGGTCTCTACCTCCTCCAGGACATGCCAGTCGCCAATTCTATCGGCGATTTCAGGGGTTGCCAACGTTACATCGACAATGGACCCCCCCTGCCCTCGCACACAGGTGTTGGCGTGCCCTCTATTGACGATGGCAAGCCCCATTGCCACCGCCCAATCCCTCAGCAATGCCCCTTTTACATCTGTAATGGGGGAGCCCCAAGCCGCGCTCTTGGCGTTGAGGTCCCCCATTAATAGCACTGGTTTTGGTGCGACCCTCCTCAGCACCCTCGCCAAGTTGTCGAGGTGCCTCTCAAAGGCTATGAGCGGCCGGTTGGGGGAGAAGTATGTGCCAATTAACACCATACTTTCCCATTTGGCCGCTACATAGCCTGGTCCCTTCTCCAAAGCCACCAGGGGAGGGAAGTCCCCGATGGCCGGCACTACTAAGGCCACATCTCCATTGGCCGACCCTGCCCAATTGGGCTGAGGAGGGACACACCATGGCTCTGCGACCGCCACCACGGTGACGCCCCACTCCGCCATTACCTGCATTATGAGGTCTTGAGCGCGGGCGGAGTGGTTCGCATTGGTTTGTAGAATCTCCAATGGGCGTACTGGCATTAGAGATCCATGTTAAGTTCCTCATCAGCCTGTTCGGCACCTCTATTAGTCTGCCCCTGGGTCCGGGCGGGGCCTTGTTTCCCTCTTATTTGTGGGGGGTTGCACGCTATGCCCCCCATTATGTGTCCCGCTGGACGTTTGCTGTGATGGCAAACCGCACAGAAGGGAGCTTCCACACAAGTCGCCGCCCTATGGCCTGGTTTGCTACAGCGGAAGCAAAGGTTCCCCCTCTCTATTTCTGACGGGCACGTGGCCCTGGTGTGTCCCGTTCCCATGCATTTGTAGCACCGGAACGGAGCCATATCCAGGACCTGGACCGTCGCGCTGGACCAACCAATGACAATTTTACCACCCTCGCACACCTTTTTCGCCGCAACAATCGGGCACCTCACAAGAGTTGACCCGGTTCCATTGTAGGCGACCCGAATTGAGCCAACCTTCACCTCCTCCAAACCACAACCACCCTTAGTGGCAATTGCCGCCGCCACTGCCTCGACAGTTACTGACTCTATAAGTCCCGATACTCTAAGGCCAGCTAGTTTTACGGGCCTGTAAACTCTAGCCTCATCACCGATGAGGCTCTCCAACTTTTCGCGCAAGCATTCTGCTGCCCTGCCGTTGTCCGTATTTGGGACCTCGAAAATTCGAGCCCCATCAGCGGTTTTGCGAACCCTAACATGATCGAGCCCCACTTCTGCGAGGCCGAAAGATGACGTCGCCTTTGACAAGATTGAAGCGTATGTCGCTTCAGACCCCGGCTTCAATGCTACCACAATGCCGGCCGTTGAGGGAAGCACCAATCCGCGACTCCGTGGCTTTGGCGTTGGTGCAGCCCTCGGTACAGCCCTTGGTGCAGCATTTGACAAGGGCTGAGATGCAGCTGTCACCGTCTTTTTGGCCTTATTTTTGGCCTTCTTGCTCTCTACCGTCTTCCACATTTCTCCCTCCTTTTGGGGAAGCGGCTGCGACATAGATAGCCGCGGTGGAGACGACGGAGCTGAATCTAGTCGCACCGACCGTCCGGGCGCAGGCATCGGCTTAGGTTTACTCTGCGCCTTACGGGCGGCATGCGCACGTGCAGGCGCAAGAACCTCCAGTGACTCCGGCACACGTGCCACTGACTTCTCCGCCACTTGGGCTTTCAATTCCGCTGCCCTTCGGTCCACCGCCAGTGGGGGGCGGATGATGGGCTCAGGAGGAAGACGCTCCCTTATGACATCAAGGCGAGCGTTCATCATTTCGCCCGCACTAATGATAATCTCCCTCCTAAGGTCCTCTTTCATCTCTTCCAATGCGCTTTTAATGAGCGCCGGTAGTTGGCCTTCCATGGACCCCATCTGAGGCTCCACCCTCCTCTCGGAGAAGGCTTTCCTCAGCGCTTTTGTCTCCGTTTCGAGGTGGGCCAACTGTTCCTTCATCCTTTTATTGTTTGCGCGGAGAGCGCGCAGCTCCTGATCTTCCGTGCGCCCCTCTAGGTCCGCCACCTGCTGTGTAATATCCCGGAGAGCAGTATATATCCTCCCCATTACCTTCCCACTAAGATTACCAGATTTTTTAATTTCAGCTCGCACAATGTCGGTAGCCGAGCGGATCCCCTCAAAAATCTCCTCCATTACTGGCTCTCCTTGCCTCTCCTTTGGGAGGCCATTCTCAACTGCCTCATCCAAGTTCCTCACGAAATCGTCATCCACATCAGGCATGAAGCAACGCTTGGCTGTTGCCGGAGCCTTCGGCGCCTGTGGGACCTTCTTGGTGAAGGCCGTCTTTTTGGCACTGCTGCCTGGTCCCTCCGTGTCCTGGACACCAATGGCACGCTTTCCTCTGCCCTTAGCAGACTCCCTCTCCACCAGTAACAAATCGGCTTTATTCGGTCCTTCCCCCTCTGAGTCAGATGAATCCGACAAATTTACCACCTTAAACGTGGGACTCAAGTTCCCCTGGCCCTCCATTCTACTCAAAAGTACCCTCGGCCAGTCAGACATGGACCCAACCGAGTCCATTATGACGAGAAACTGCAAACCTAACTTTGCCAAAAAAATTTCGGTCAAGCGCGAACCTGACCTTAACAAAATTGACGTTTACAATGTTATTTTTGGTCACTTCGTCGATTTTTCATTCATTCCACAGAAGAGCTAGAAGAATTTTGAAAACGTTCAAAAATTGCCCCAACTGACCTCTATTTAATGAGCTACTAAGCAATCACCTATCTTTAGGGATTTCAAAATTATAACAAAAAATATCCTCAAAACCAACTTATATGAAAAGTCGGCGGTGCCTGATGAACACGAATAGCAACCAACAAAAAAATTAATATCTCCTAAACTAATAACTTTAAAATTATAATTCAAACCAAGTTTGAATTCCCACAACTAGCCTAATCTAAACATACAAACGGAAAAAAAATATTTACAACACAAAAGAAGATATGATTTTTTTAAGAAGAAAACGCCGAAAAGAGAAAACCGCAAATGCGAAGAGACTTTTTCTCAATGTTCGAACTTTGAACCCCAATATCTTCCGACTGCGAAGTCGGAAAAATATGGGGCTAAAAGCGTCTGAAAGAGAAAAGCCTGCTAGATTTTTGGTGGAGAAAAATATTAGAGAAAAGGTGGGAGAAAGTACTAAAATATTTTTTTTAAAAGTGAAAACGCCTAAACGAAAAAATTGTGTTTGTAAGAAAATTAGAAAAAGATTAAAAGTGAATGGAAAATTAAGAGACAGCAAAGAAAAGAACACACCAAAAAATAGCTCTCAGTTTTCTGTATCTAAACTCCAATTTTCACCAATCTACCTCTATTCGCCCACAAAATTTAAACCTCAACCTAACCTAACCTAACCTAACCTTTTTTTTTTTTTTTTTTTGTTGACCCAGGGGAAATCCGTTATGGATCCCACTCGGCCCGGGAGAAACCGAGTGGGTATGTCCGACTCGCACGGACTAAAACCCCTGGGGTGTTCCACCGCTCGCTTTTGGACGGGGTTTCGGGAACGCGGCTGCCAACTTCCGATACCCCGTCAGCGTTGCCTTTTAAGGCCCATTCTATTGTGGCTGCTCATGCAGCATCCTCCGCTGAAGGCACCTCGGAACACTTGAGGACCTTCCAGCTTGGAACCTGTTCAGGCGGGTGATGGAGCTCCCGATCCATCACCCGCAGGTTCGCGTTAGGGCGGCAGCATTCTGCCTGCGAAGGCTCTTCGCCGCCTTCCTGTCCTCCTGCGGCGCTGAGGGAGCGAGTTGGCGTCATCCTCGCGCGTTCTCTCTGCAGCCTCCTTTTGTGTCATCACTGCGACACTGTAGGTGGTTGTTGCCGCCCACGCCTCCTCACTGTCAGTCATTTGGAGAATTAGTGCTGGCAGTGAGAGGTCTCCTCCTACAGCCGCGGACAGAACAGCGCGAGGCTCCGCCCACGCAGGGCACTCTTCGCGCGTGTGTTGGGCCGTATCCGCGGCTCTCCCGTCACAGTGGTGACATTCTGTAGTCATCTCCCGTCCCACCACCTCACACAGGTACCTGCCGAAGCAACCGTGCCCCGTCAGAAGCTGTGTGAGGTGGAAGGAGGGTGCGCCGTGCTTGCGCTCGACCCATTTTTTCAAAACGGGCCGAATAGCGGCCACTAGATCCCGGCTAGCACCCGGGATCTCAAGTCGCTCCGTCCATTGATGGTAAAGGACGTCGTGCGCCTCTTCTCTCCATTTGCGAATCTCTTCAGGAGCCGGCCAGTTTTCTTCGCTCCTTGCTGTTATGACCCGCCAGTAGACGCCGAACTGAACCGCGGCTTCTAGGTCCCAAGGCGGGCTTCCAGCCAGCAAGCAAGCTCCTGCGTAAGAGACGGTACGGTACGCTCGAGCCACCCTGAGAGCTATGGCCCGCTGCGGCCGCCGTAATAGGGCCGCGTTTCGAGGTCTCAGGGTATCCGCCCATATCGGTGCTCCGTAAAGCGCCATAGAGCGCACCACACTCGTGTACAGCCTCCTACAGGCTCCTCCTGGCCCACCCATATTCGGGAGGATCCGTCCGAGCGCTCCAGCGGCAGCCATCAGCTTTGGAGCCAACCGCCGAAAGTGTTCCTCGAACTTCCACCTGCCGTCAAGAACAAGTCCCAGGTACTTCATCGTTGACCCGACGGCGATGGAAGTTCCCCCCACTGTAATTTTTGAGCCTTGCGGTGGTTTGTTGCGAGGCCCATGAAAGACCAGGGCTTCCGATTTGTGTAAGGCCACCTCCAGGCCCAGTGCCCGTATTCTGTGGACCACGCATGCTACCCCTGCCGTAGCTAAGTATGCAGCCTCTCTGTGGCTCCTGCCGCGGGCCGACACCAGAGTATCGTCAGCGTAACAGGTGACACTGACTCCCGGCATAGTGGCCCCGCGTAGAACCCAGTCATAGCCGATGTTCCACAGCAGCGGGCCCAGCACTGAGCCCTGCGGAACACCGCATGACATCTCCCTTCGCCCCCAGCCGTTAGTAGTTGGGAATATCACAGAGCGCCCGGCAAAGTAATCCGCCACTATGTTTTGCAAGTATTCGGGCACGTTGTGATACTTTAGAGCCGCCTTAATTGTTTCCCAGGGTAGGGTGTTGAATGCGTTCGAGATGTCGAGCGATACAGACATCACCACCCCACCCCGTGAAACTTCCTCTTGCGCGAAATCTCTGACCCGCGCGATCGCGTCCAGCGTGGACCGAAGGGGACGAAATCCGTACTGGCAATCGCTAAGACCCGGTTGCATAGTCCTGGTGAGACGAGTGGCTATTATTCGCTCAAAGAGTTTGCTCATCTCGTCGAGCAACACGATGGGACGATAGGCCGACGGCTGATCGGGCGGGCGTCCATCCTTTCGAAGCAGCACCAATTTTCCCGTTTTCCACCGTTCAGAGAATCGCCCGAGAGTCAAGCACGTAGTAAAAAGGGCTCTGACTCTCTCCTCCCACTCACTAAGTGCGATCACCAAAGCACTTCCTGGTATGCCATCTGGGCCGGGGGCAGTTTTCTTTGAGCGAAGTTTGAGAATAGCCACCCTGAATTCCACCTCTGTCACTGGTGGTACATCTCTTAGTACTTCCGGTCGTCTTGTGATAGGCGCCATCGCTGGCGGAACGAACTCACCCCTCTGTGGGAATAGAGTTTCTACTACTCGCTCCAAGAGGTCTGGCTTGAGACTACTTGTTAGTGGGGGTGTCCAAGGTCGGAGTTTTTGCCGCACAGCTCGATACGGCCTTCCCCAGGGATCTCTATTTAGCGTCTCGAGCCACTCCTCCCACGCCGCCTCCTTGGCTTGTGCAATAGCCGTCTGCAAGGATGTACGAGCAGCCCTATAGTTATCGTACAGGATATTTTCATCGGCCTCGTTTCTAATACACCTTCTTCTGTATCTGGTATACTGACGACGCGCAGCCACGCAGGCGTTCCGCAGTTGTCGGAGTTCTGGTCGCCACCAGTATACCTGTTGCTTCGGAGTGAAAGGTTTCGCTCTTGGCATTGCCGCATCGCAAACGCGAACAAGAGCATTGCCAAGATTTTCGGCTTCGTGATCTATCTGTTCTGTCACTGGGACGGCACTAATTCCCCACGACTCAACAATTGCTGCCTCCTTTGCAAGCTGCCAGTCTAGCTTCCTAAGTACCCATTTAGGACTGTTTTCAGCTCTAGGTTGGTTTGGTCTGTACGGTATGGCAGTGGGAGTGAAGAGGTCGAACCGGATATACCGGTGATCGGACAGCGACTCCACGTCTACTTCTACCCTCCAGTTTAGAATAGAGCGAGCAAGGGCGTTGGATGCAAATGTGATATCTACGATCGATTCACCCTGCTGCCTCACGCACGTACTTTCCGCACCAGTGTTCATGACATTTAGTCCAAGAGATATTGCCCACTCTTCTAAGACATCCCCCCTCACGTCTGTAATGGGAGAACCCCAAGCTGCAGATTTGGCATTAAAATCCCCAGCTACAATAACGGGCGTGGGGTTTACCTGCCCAACTAGAGCTCCAATTTCAGCTAGCATTGTTTCAAAATAAGCCAAGGTATTATTTGGCGAGGAGTATACTCCAATTATGACTGCACCTCCTACTACGGCAAGCACAAATCCACGACCCCTCACAGTATTTTCAAAGGGCGGAGATCCAGCTACAGCGGGGGCTATTATGGCCACCGTTTTGTCAAGGTCAGATATCCAGTCATCTCGATCGGGAACGAAATACGGCTCTGAAACGACAGCCACGCCTATATGCCACTCTGCCATGGTTTGGACCACAAGATCTTGGGCCCTTGCGCAGTGGTTGATATTCGCCTGTAAACACGAAAGCGCCATATTATTGTGTTTCCATTGATTCCTCTGCAGCTAAATGCTGGGAAGATGGGGCGGCTACCGGGGCAGGTCCTATCTTCTTTCCTTCTCTTGTGGCAGGGCGTGCCTTGCCGCTCTGACAATCTTTGGCACCAAGACGGTGCCCTGCCGATTTACCAGCAGCCGTGCATATAACACACTTCGCTTCGGCGGTGCATTCTCGGGCTTTGTGGCCTGCAATACCACAGTTATAGCACAGGCAGCTGCGATCTACACCTCTATCGCACTTTGCCCCAACGTGGCCTGTTTCCAGGCACTTATAGCAGCGCAACGGCTTTGTCTCCAGCAATACCACTCGCGCAAAGACCCAACCCACTTTAATCCGGCCAGATTCCAAAATTTTCTTAGCGGCCGCTACTGGGCAGCTGAGCCATAGTGATCCTGAACCAGTTTGCCCCTGCGAGATTGTACCAGATTTTATGGCGTCCACTGGACAGCCCCCTTCCAATGCAACAGCTGCGACAACTTCTTCGCCAGTAACGGAGTCATCTAGTCCTGTGACTCGAATCTCGGCACATTTCACAGGACGCCGAACTTGGACTTCAGCACCAATGACTCCGCGGAGTTTTTCGGCCAGCTCGTCCGCTGCTGCCTCAGCGTTCTCGGTTTCCGGCGGCAGTTCTAGCATTCGCGCACCAGTGACTGCTGTCCGGAATCTTAAGGCAGAAATTCCGAGCTCCTCTAGTTTGATATTTTTCCGCGCCTCGGCCAGGACAGTTTCATATTTTGCCCCTTTTTCGATTGCCTCTGGTTTTAACGTCAGCGTGATGGCAGCCGTACGCGGAGGATTAAGTTTCCTCTTTTTATTTTGTCGAAGCCTCGTCTTTGGAGCGCTGAACTCTTTGGGCTCATTCGCTGTTTTGTTCGCCTTCTTGTTTTTGGCTTTACTGCCCACTACTGCACTCCAGTTTTGCTTATCTGGCACAGCATCTGCGTTTGTACGAAGATTTGCAGCTTCCTGTCTGGCCGCAACCGCTTCCTGGGCTGCTAGGCTGACTCGCTTGCTCTTCTTGCCCTTTTGGGTTTGCTTCTGATGTTCACCAGCAGGGGCAGGGTCCGCGACTGCTGCAGTTTTTGCTGCAGACTGGGCTGTTAAGGAGGTAGGACCTCGATTGTCCAATCCGGTTGAAGCAGCTGATGCATTCTTGCGATCGGCTGCTAATGGAGGCCTCAGCCGAGGTTCCGGTAGCAAACGACTCTCTATGCCTTCCATTCGGGCGTTTAGCATGTTGTTAAACTGGTCCCGGTTCGAGCGTGAAACCTCCTCGATGAGCCGACGAATGTCATTTTCGGCTAATGAAGATGGCTGACTTCGCATCTCGTCAACTTGCTTCCGCAGTTCAGTCAACTGCCAGGACAGCCGCGCATTAGCTGCCTCCAGGCGGGCGACTTCTTCATTTGCTGTGCGGGACCTGACTTCTGCAAAAGCCGCCCCGATTTTTTCTACTGATGCTTTAAGGTCCCTCTGATGGGTGCCTTTTAAGTGGCCTGACGTGTTGGTGACATTTATAATTGTTCTCAGGGCATTTTGTATGTCTTCACCTAGGTCTGCCAATGTTTTGTCATCAAATTGTGTAAGAGACACTTGCCGACTCATTACGCGCTCGGCTCTTTCTCGGGCCACGGATTCGGCCAGCGCGTTAGACGCCGCCAGGTCTTTCTGCTCCTGGAGCTGTCTGTCTCGTTCTTTTTCGGTGTTGACCTCCTTCAAAAAATTTCCAAAGCCTATGTATCGGCCCGATGTTGGCGGCCGGCCTCTGCCCCTTTTGGGTGTCCGCTTTTGCAGTTCGCCTTTTGGAATGGCGCCTTCACTGAGAGTCGCAATATCGCTCTCTGAGCCGGAGGATAATTCGAGCTCACCAGCCGGTCTTTTCCCTCCTTTTTTGCTCCAGAATTTTCCATCAAGTTCTGTTCCTTGGGAGCTCACAGTCTTCATACTGCATGCTGAGGAGTCTGACTCCGAGAGCCGCTGTATTCTGACGATTGGTTGCAGGTTTGGAGAATTTACGTCAAGCTCGTCAGTTGGGGTGCCCAATATTCTATGGGCTTCACTGCTCGAGCCTTCTCCTTCTGCTCTTCTTGCCTCCTCTAGATGCTGGCCCTGAGAAGGGCCGTTTTCGTATTGGCCCTCAGAAGGGCCGTTTTGGTTGTTTGTTTTTTTATCGTTATTTGCCATAAGTATAATTCCCACGAGTATAGGACGAATGTTAACGCTAGCGGGTGACGCCTATTCCGACTAGTGGACTTAATACTCTAGAGGTCGTCCGGTATCTAGAGGTTTTAACGACTTCGCTGTCGGGTGTTAAAGAGTTTTCCTTCTCGCGGGCCGGCCAGTTAAGGCAAGCCCTCCGCGCCACGAACACTACCCGTACCCCATATCGCCCCTGATGGAGGTCGTTGGGAGAGTGCTGCGGGTTGCGGGATTCAAGGAGAGCTGGCGTAGACTCCCCTATGTAGTTACGTTTAAAACTACCACACACTCGTTTTTCCATCAACATAGGCATGAAGCCTACCACCACTACGGCCATGCGCCAAACATTCAACTCTTCTATTCATTAACCTCATTCATTCACCCTTTCAGACATTATACAATCAAAGCCGTCGTCCCAAAGGCCTCCACCGACAAACACGGCACTACGGCCAACGCAGGAGAAGACTCGACTGCCATTACCACTGTGACTGGTAGTTAGCAGAGGGAGAACAGCAAACGCGCAACTGAGCGGCTATCCTCCCCCTCCCAGGGTGCACCACGAGGAGGTCTACCAGCCCTGCACCCCAACCTAACCTAACCTAACCTAACCTAACCTAACCTAACCTAACCTAACCTAACCTAACCTAACCTAACCTAACCTAACCTAACCTACCCTTTTTTTTTTTTTTGTCAGTGTGAAAATGCATTACGCATACCCTCCGGCCCGGGGTGGCCATTTGGAGGGTTATGTGGGACTCTCTCCTCCAGCCGCCATCCGAGTGATGGTGACAGGAGGAGCATACCCACTAAAAACACACCGGCGTTTCCCGCTATGCCGTTAAAGGGAGCGTCATGGGATGGCTAACATGTCACCGTGACGCATCCCGGCGGTCCTGGCTGTTCTATGCCAGGACACCCGCGCCAATGGAGGGTGAGGTCAGAAACGCTTGGCCCCACCCTCAGACGTCTAGGGCCGTCTGCTGTGGGTCCCCAACCCACCGGCCCTACGGGGGTAGGACGCGGCCTGCGGCAGCAAGCCGTGCGCGTCCCCGACCCCTCCGTCTGCGCCGAAGTGGGAGCGCGTCCTCGTTATCCTCACGCTCCCTCTCCGAAGCCTCCTTCTTTGAAATGACAGTTTCGCAGAATGTGGCCACCGCGTCCCACGATCTCTCGCGGCGCAGCATAGCTGTCACGACGCTGTGTAGCGAGAGATCATTCACTCTGATGGCCGCTACCATGGTGCGGCGCTCCTCGGCCCAGTGATTGCATACCTCTAAGGTATGCTGGGCCGTGTCATCCTCGGCACCGCACTCGTGGCAGGTGGCGTTCGCCTCTCGTCCAATTTTGTGCAGGTAATGCCCGAAGCACCCGTGTCCAGACATCACCTGCGCTAACCTGAACCCCATTTTTCCGTGGGCCCTATCCAACCAGGAGTCTAAAGATCCGAGGAGTGCCCCTATCGTACGTACTCCATAGGGGGAGTCCTCCAAGTCACTCTTCCACCTATCTCTAAGTCGCCGCTCCGTCTGACGTCGAGCCTCCCTAACCTCCTCGGGAGCGGGATACTCCCCAGTGGCTTTCCACCTCAACCGCTCCCTATGTGCCTCAGCGAGCTTCTCTGCATCTAATTCCCATGGAGGGGTACCCGCTAACGCACACGCCGCCGCCCATCCCACCGTGACATAGGCCCTACAGATTCGTCTGGCTACCACTCTTTGCGGCCTTCGCAGCAAAGCCTTATTTTTTGGACTCAGTTTGTCCACCCAAATCGGGGCCCCGTACAGGGCCATGCTACGAGTGACACCAGCGTATAAGTGGCGGCAGGTCACAGATGGGCCTCCCACATTGGGCAATAGTCGGCCCAGGGCGGAGGCCGCCGCTACTATTCGGGGACTAAGTTGGCGGAAATGCTCGCCAAAGTCCCACCTACGGTCCAGTGTGATACCCAGGTACTTAATGAACGGTTTCACTGGGACCACTTCCGCATCGACCCTGATCGAAGCCGCAGCGGGCGGCCTCCACCCCCTCCCCCCGAAGATAATAGCCTCGGTCTTCGGGAGTGACACTTTCAAACCAAGCAGCCGAATCCGGGTAATTATCAGTTCTGCCGCCACTTCAGCCCTTCGTAATACCTCTGCCATCGCGGCGCCCCGGACAGCCACCATCGTGTCGTCTGCATAGCAAATGACTGCCATCCGGGGAAGGAGGACCCCCCTGATTGCCCAGTCATACCCCACATTCCACAGTAGGGGACCTAGCACGGAACCCTGGGGCACGCCACAGGCCATGGGCCTCGTCCTCCTTTGTCCTCCTTTTTCTTCGTAGAGCACTACTCGCTGCGTGAGGTAGTGCTCCACGATACGCCTCAAATAGAGAGGCACTTCATGGAATTTGAGTGCCTCACCTATAACGGAGTAGGGGAGGGAGCCAAATGCATTGGCAATGTCCAGAGACACTGCTACCACCCCCTCCCCTTTCCCCTCCGCCTCCTCACAGAACCCTCTGAGGGTACCCAATGCATCCATAGTTGAGAGGCCAGTTCTAAAGCCGAACTGGCGATCGGAAACATTAGGGCCCGTTCTATTCAGATGCTTGACGATCCGGGAAGCCAGAATTCGCTCCAGCATCTTCCCGGTCTCGTCAAGCAGTACAATGGGCCTCCATCCAGAAGGGGAGTCCATTGCGCGGCTTTCCTTCCTGAGTAGACACAGCTTCCCCTCTTTCCAACATCCCGGAAAGCGCCCCGCCTTCAGGCAATCATTAAAGAGTTCCCTCACACGGTCCCCGAGATGGCTCAAGGCTATGGGCAGGATTTTGCCCGGTACACCGTCTGGTCCTGGGGCCTTTTTGCAGGCCCTCAGGCGGTGCACCGCCCACGTTACATCCGCCTCCGTAATGGGCTCGACCTCCAACGGCTCCGCCGACTCTTCCTGTGGTTCTGACATGGCAGGGGGGATGAAGCCATCAGAAGCGGGCGGAAATAGACCTTCTACCACTCGCGTGAGGAGCTCCGGCTCTAGGGAATCCATGGTGGGACCATTTCGCATTTTGTTGCGCACGATCTTGTAGGGCCGCCCCCATGGATCCCTATCCAGCGAAGCCAAGAACTCATCATGAGCCGTGTCCTTAGCCTTGGCAATGGCTACGCATAGGGCCTCTTTTGCTTCTTTTAAGGCCATGTGCCGGAGCTCCTCCTCTTCCCGGGTGTGCCTTCGCCGTCGACAACGGGTGTATTCCCTACGTGCCCTGTTACAAGTGAGGCGGAGGGTCGCCACTTCCTCCGTCCACCAATAGACCTGCTTTTTTGCCGACGGCTTTCCCGCCCTTTTCTTACCCGCGTCACAGATAACCACCAGTGCCTCTCGGAACTCTCTAACCTAACCTAACCTAACCTAACCTAACCTTTTTTTTTTTTTTTTTTTTTTTGTTGACCCAGGGGAAATCCGTTATGGATCCCACTCGGCCCGGGAGAAACCGAGTGGGTATGTCCGACTCGCACGGACTAAAACCCCTGGGGTGTTCCACCGCTCGCTTTTGGACGGGGTTTCGGGAACGCGGCTGCCAACTTCCGATACCCCGTCAGCGTTGCCTTTTAAGGCCCATTCTATTGTGGCTGCTCATGCAGCATCCTCCGCTGAAGGCACCTCGGAACACTTGAGGACCTTCCAGCTTGGAACCTCTTCAGGCGGGTGATGGAGCTCCCAATCCATCACCCGCAGGTTCGCGTTAGGGCGGCAGCATTCTGCCTGCGAAGGCTCTTCGCCGCCTTCCTGTCCTCTTGCGGCGCTGAGGGAGCGAGTTGGCGTCATCCTCGCGCGTTCTCTCTGCAGCCTCCTTTTGTGTCATCACTGCGACACTGTAGGTGGTTGTTGCCGCCCACGCCTCCTCACTGTCAGTCATTTGGAGAATTAGTGCTGGCAGTGAGAGGTCTCCTCCTACAGCCGCGGACAGAACAGCGCGAGGCTCCGCCCACGCAGGGCACTCTTCGCGCGTGTGTTGGGCCGTATCCGCGGCTCTCCCGTCACAGTGGTGACATTCTGTAGTCATCTCCCGTCCCACCACCTCACACAGGTACCTGCCGAAGCAACCGTGCCCCGTCAGAAGCTGTGTGAGGTGGAAGGAGGGTGCGCCGTGCTTGCGCTCGACCCATTTTTTCAAAACGGGCCGAATTGCGGCCACTAGATCCCGGCTGGCACCGGGATCTCAAGTCGCTCCGTCCATTGATGGTAAAGGACGTCGTGCGCCTCTTCTCTCCATTTGCGAATCTCTTCAGGAGCCGGCCAGTTTTCTTCGCTCCTTGCTGTTATGACCCGCCAGTAGACGCCGGACTGAACCGCGGCTTCTAGGTCCCAAGGCGGGCTTCCAGCCAGCAAGCAAGCTCCTGCGTAAGAGACGGTACGGTACGCTCGAGCCACCCTGAGAGCTATGGCCCGCTGCGGCCGCCGTAATAGGGCCGCGTTTCGAGGTCTCAGGGTATCCGCCCATATCGGTGCTCCGTAAAGCGCCATAGAGCGCACCACACTCGTGTACAGCCTCCTACAGGCTCCTCCTGGCCCACCCATATTCGGGAGGATCCGTCCGAGCGCTCCAGCGGCAGCCATCAGCTTTGGAGCCAACCGCCGAAAGTGTTCCTCGAACTTCCACCTGCCGTCAAGAACAAGTCCAGGTACTTCATCGTTGACCCGACGGCGATGGAAGTTCCCCCCACTGTAATTTTTGAGCCTTGCGGTGGTTTGTTGCGAGGCCCATGAAAGACCAGGGCTTCCGATTTGTGTAAGGCCACCTCCAGGCCCAGTGCCCGTATTCTGTGGACCACGCATGCTACCCCTGCCGTAGCTAAGTATGCAGCCTCTCTGTGGCTCCTGCCGCGGGCCGACACCAGAGTATCGTCAGCGTAACAGGTGACACTGACTCCCGGCATAGTGGCCCCGCGTAGAACCCAGTCACTGTAGGTGGTTGTTGCCGCCCACGCCTCCTCACTGTCAGTCATTTGGAGAATTAGTGCTGGCAGTGAGAGGTCTCCTCCTACAGCCGCGGACAGAACAGCGCGAGGCTCCGCCCACGCAGGGCACTCTTCGCGCGTGTGTTGGGCCGTATCCGCGGCTCTCCCGTCACAGTGGTGACATTCTGTAGTCATCTCCCGTCCCACCACCTCACACAGGTACCTGCCGAAGCAACCGTGCCCCGTCAGAAGCTGTGTGAGGTGGAAGGAGGGTGCGCCGTGCTTGCGCTCGACCCATTTTTTCAAAACGGGCCGAATTGCGGCCACTAGATCCCGGCTGGCACCCGGGATCTCAAGTCGCTCCGTCCATTGATGGTAAAGGACGTCGTGCGCCTCTTCTCTCCATTTGCGAATCTCTTCAGGAGCCGGCCAGTTTTCTTCGCTCCTTGCTGTTATGACCCGCCAGTAGACGCCGGACTGAACCGCGGCTTCTAGGTCCCAAGGCGGGCTTCCAGCCAGCAAGCAAGCTCCTGCGTAAGAGACGGTACGGTACGCTCGAGCCACCCTGAGAGCTATGGCCCGCTGCGGCCGCCGTAATAGGGCCGCGTTTCGAGGTCTCAGGGTATCCGCCCATATCGGTGCTCCGTAAAGCGCCATAGAGCGCACCACACTCGTGTACAGCCTCCTACAGGCTCCTCCTGGCCCACCCATATTCGGGAGGATCCGTCCGAGCGCTCCAGCGGCAGCCATCAGCTTTGGAGCCAACCGCCGAAAGTGTTCCTCGAACTTCCACCTGCCGTCAAGAACAAGTCCCAGGTACTTCATCGTTGACCCGACGGCGATGGAAGTTCCCCCCACTGTAATTTTTGAGCCTTGCGGTGGTTTGTTGCGAGGCCCATGAAAGACCAGGGCTTCCGATTTGTGTAAGGCCACCTCCAGGCCCAGTGCCCGTATTCTGTGGACCACGCATGCTACCCCTGCCGTAGCTAAGTATGCAGCCTCTCTGTGGCTCCTGCCGCGGGCCGACACCAGAGTATCGTCAGCGTAACAGGTGACACTGACTCCCGGCATAGTGGCCCCGCGTAGAACCCAGTCATAGCCGATGTTCCACAGCAGCGGGCCCAGCACTGAGCCCTGCGGAACACCGCATGACATCTCCCTTCGCCCCCAGCCGTTAGTAGTTGGGAATATCACAGAGCGCCCGGCAAAGTAATCCGCCACTATGTTTTGCAAGTATTCGGGCACGTTGTGATACTTTAGAGCCGCCTTAATTGTTTCCCAGGGTAGGGTGTTGAATGCGTTCGAGATGTCGAGCGATACAGACATCACCACCCCACCCCGTGAAACTTCCTCTTGCGCGAAATCTCTGACCCGCGCGATCGCGTCCAGCGTGGACCGAAGGGGACGAAATCCGTACTGGCAATCGCTAAGACCCGGTTGCATAGTCCTGGTGAGACGAGTGGCTATTATTCGCTCAAAGAGTTTGCTCATCTCGTCGAGCAACACGACGGGACGATAGGCCGACGGCTGATCGGGCGGGCGTCCATCCTTTCGAAGCAGCACCAATTTTCCCGTTTTCCACCGTTCAGAGAATCGCCCGAGAGTCAAGCACGTAGTAAAAAGGGCTCTGACTCTCTCCTCCCACTCACTAAGTGCGATCACCAAAGCACTTCCTGGTATGCCATCTGGGCCGGGGGCAGTTTTCTTTGAGCGAAGTTTGAGAATAGCCACCCTGAATTCCACCTCTGTCACTGGTGGTACATCTCTTAGTACTTCCGGTCGTCTTGTGATAGGCGCCATCGCTGGCGGAACGAACTCACCCCTCTGTGGGAATAGAGTTTCTACTACTCGCTCCAAGAGGTCTGGCTTGAGACTACATGTTAGTGGGGGTGTCCAAGGTCGGAGTTTTTGCCGCACAGCTCGATACGGCCTTCCCCAGGGATCTCTATTTAGCGTCTCGAGCCACTCCTCCCACGCCGCCTCCTTGGCTTGTGCAATAGCCGTCTGCAAGGATGTACGAGCAGCCCTATAGTTATCGTACAGGATATTTTCATCGGCCCCGTTTCGAATACACCTTCTTCTGTATCTGGTATACTGACGACGCGCAGCCACGCAGGCGTTCCGCAGTTGTCGGAGTTCTGGTCGCCACCAGTATACCTGTTGCTTCGGAGTGAAAGGTTTCGCTCTTGGCATTGCCGCATCGCAAACGCGAACAAGAGCATTGCCAAGATTTTCGGCTTCGTGATCTATCTGTTCTGTCACTGGGACGGCACTAATTCCCCACGACTCAACAATTGCTGCCTCCTTTGCAAGCTGCCAGTCTAGCTTCCTAAGTACCCATTTAGGACTGTTTTCAGCTCTAGGTTGGTTTGGTCTGTACGGTATGGCAGTGGGAGTGAAGAGGTCGAACCGGATATACCGGTGATCGGACAGCGACTCCACGTCTACTTCTACCCTCCAGTTTAGAATAGAGCGAGCAAGGGCGTTGGATGCAAATGTGATATCTACGATCGATTCACCCTGCTGCCTCACGCACGTACTTTCCGCACCAGTGTTCATGACATTTAGTCCAAGAGATATTGCCCACTCTTCTAAGACATCCCCCCTCACGTCTGTAATGGGAGAACCCCAAGCTGCAGATTTGGCATTAAAATCCCCAGCTACAATAACGGGCGTGGGGTTTACCTGCCCAACTAGAGCTCCAATTTCAGCTAGCATTGTTTCAAAATAAGCCAAGGTATTATTTGGCGAGGAGTATACTCCAATTATGACTGCACCTCCTACTACGGCAAGCACAAATCCACGACCCCTCACAGTATTTTCAAAGGGCGGAGATCCAGCTACAGCGGGGGCTATTATGGCCACCGTTTTGTCAAGGTTAGATATCCAGTCATCTCGATCGGGAACGAAATACGGCTCTGAAACGACAGCCACGCCTATATGCCACTCTGCCATGGTTTGGACCACAAGATCTTGGGCCCTTGCGCAGTGGTTGATATTCGCCTGTAAACACGAAAGCGCCATATTATTGTGTTTCCATTGATTCCTCTGCAGCTAAATGCTGGGAAGATGGGGCGGCTACCGGGGCAGGTCCTATCTTCTTTCCTTCTCTTGTGGCAGGGCGTGCCTTGCCGCTCTGACAATCTTTGGCACCAAGACGGTGCCCTGCCGATTTACCAGCAGCCGTGCATATAACACACTTCGCTTCGGCGGTGCATTCTCGGGCTTTGTGGCCTGCAATACCACAGTTATAGCACAGGCAGCTGCGATCTACACCTCTATCGCACTTTGCCCCAACGTGGCCTGTTTCCAGGCACTTATAGCAGCGCAACGGCTTTGTCTCCAGCAATACCACTCGCGCAAAGACCCAACCCACTTTAATCCGGCCAGATTCCAAAATTTTCTTAGCGGCCGCTACTGGGCAGCTGAGCCATAGTGATCCTGAACCAGTTTGCCCCTGCGAGATTGTACCAGATTTTATGGCGTCCACTGGACAGCCCCCTTCCAATGCAACAGCTGCGACTACTTCTTCGCCAGTAACGGAGTCATCTAGTCCTGTGACTCGAATCTCGGCACATTTCACAGGACGCCGAACTTGGACTTCAGCACCAATGACTCCGCGGAGTTTTTCGGCCAGCTCGTCCGCTGCTGCCTCAGCGTTCTCGGTTTGCGGCGGCAGTTCTAGCATTCGCGCACCAGTGACTGCTGTCCGGAATCTTAAGGCAGAAATTCCGAGCTCCTCTAGTTTGATATTTTTCCGCGCCTCGGCCAGGACAGTTTCATATTTTGCCCCTTTTTCGATTGCCTCTGGTTTTAACGTCAACGTGATGGCAGCCGTACGCGGAGGATTAAGTTTCCTCTTTTTATTTTGTCGAAGCCTCGTCTTTGGAGCGCTGAACTCTTTGGGCTCATTCGCTGTTTTGTTCGCCTTCTTGTTTTTGGCTTTACTGCCCACTACTGCACTCCAGTTTTGCTTATCTGGCACAGCATCTGCGTTTGTACGAAGATTTGCAGCTTCCTGTCTGGCCGCAACCGCTTCCTGGGCTGCTAGGCTGACTCGCTTGCTCTTCTTGCCCTTTTGGGTTTGCTTCTGATGTTCACCAGTAGGGGCAGGGTCCGCGACTGCTGCAGTTTTTGCTGCAGACTGGGCTGTTAAGGAGGTAGGACCTCGATTGTCCAATCCGGTTGGAGCAGCTGATGCATTCTTGCGATCGGCTGCTAATGGAGGCCTCAGCCGAGGTTCCGGTAGCAAACGACTCTCTATGCCTTCCATTCGGGCGTTTAGCATGTTGTTAAACTGGTCCCGGTTCGAGCGTGAAACCTCCTCGATGAGCCGACGAATGTCATTTTCGGCTAATGAAGATGGCTGACTTCGCATCTCGTCAACTTGCTTCCGCAGTTCAGTCAACTGCCAGGACAGCCGCGCATTAGCTGCCTCCAGGCGGGCGACTTCTTCATTTGCTGTGCGGGACCTGACTTCTGCAAAAGCCGCCCCGATTTTTTCTACTGATGCTTTAAGGTCCCTCTGATGGGTGCCTTTTAAGTGGCCTGACGTGTTGGTGACATTTATAATTGTTCTCAGGGCATTTTGTATGTCTTCACCTAGGTCTGCCAATGTTTTGTCATCAAATTGTGTAAGAGACACTTGCCGACTCATTACGCGCTCGGCTCTTTCTCGGGCCACGGATTCGGCCAGCGCGTTAGACGCCGCCAGGTCTTTCTGCTCCTGGAGCTGTCTGTCTCGTTCTTTTTCGGTGTTGACCTCCTTCAAAAAATTTCCAAAGCCTATGTATCGGCCCGATGTTGGCGGCCGGCCTCTGCCCCTTTTGGGTGTCCGCTTTTGCAGTTCGCCTTTTGGAATGGCGCCTTCACTGAGAGTCGCAATATCGCTCTCTGAGCCGGAGGATAATTCGAGCTCACCAGCCGGTCTTTTCCCTCCTTTTTTTTGCTCCAGAATTTTCCATCAAGTTCTGTTCCTTGGGAGCTCACAGTCTTCATACTGCATGCTGAGGAGTCTGACTCCGAGAGCCGCTGTATTCTGACGATTGGTTGCAGGTTTGGAGAATTTACGTCAAGCTCGTCAGTTGGGGTGCCCAATATTCTATGGGCTTCACTGCTCGAGCCTTCTCCTTCTGCTCTTCTTGCCTCCTCTAGATGCTGGCCCTGAGAAGGGCCGTTTTCGTATTGGCCCTCAGAAGGGCCGTTTTGGTTGTTTGTTTTTTTATCGTTATTTGCCATAAGTATAATTCCCACGAGTATAGGACGAATGTTAACGCTAGCGGGTGACGCCTATTCCGACTAGTGGACTTAATACTCTAGAGGTCGTCCGGTATCTAGAGGTTTTAACGACTTCGCTGTCGGGTGTTAAAGAGTTTTCCTTCTCGCGGGCCGGCCAGTAAAGGCAAGCCCTCCGCGCCACGAACACTACCCGTACCCCATATCGCCCCTGATGGAGGTCGTTGGGAGAGTGCTGCGGGTTGCGGGATTCAAGGAGAGCTGGCGTAGACTCCCCTATGTAGTTACGTTTAAAACTACCACACACTCGTTTTACCATCAACATAGGCATGAAGCCTACCACCACTACGGCCATGCGCCAAACATTCAACTCTTCTATTCATTAACCTCATTCTTTCACCCTTTCAGACATTATACAATCAAAGCCGTCGTCCCAAAGGCCTCCACCGACAAACACGGCACTACGGCCAACGCAGGAGAAGACTCGACTGCCATTACCACTGTGACTGGTAGTTAGCAGAGGGAGAACAGCAAACGCGCAACTGAGCGGCTATCCTCCCCCTCCCAGGGTGCACCACGAGGAGGTCTACCAGCCCTGCACCCCAACCTAACCTAACCTAACCTAACCTAACCTAACCTAACCTAACCTAACCTAACCTTTTTTTTTTTTTTTTTTGACGGTGTGAAAATGCATTACGCATACCCTCCGGCCCGGGGAGGCCATTTGGAGGGTTATGTGGGACTCTCTCCTCCGGCCGCCATCCTAGTGATGGTGACGGGAGGAGCATACCCACTAAAAACACACCGGCGTTACCCGCTCTGCCGTTATCGGGGGACGCCCTGGGATCATATTTATTCTACCAGTACGTCCCCCCGGCTGCCCCGGCTTACACCGGGCGCACCCTCGCGCCAAAGGAGGGGAGGGTCGGCAACGCAGCGACCCCTCCCCCAGACGTGTATAGCTTTAAGTTGTGGGTCTCCATCCCACCGGCCCTACTGGGGGAGTAGGCGGTTGATATACTGCAACCGCCTTCTCCCCACCCGTCTGCGCCGGAGCGGGTGCGCATCGGCACTGTCTTCGCGCACTCGCTCCGCTTCCTCCTTCTGCGACATGACTTTGTCGCAGAAATCTACGACAGCCTTCCACAACCTCTCGCTGCTTAGCATACGGGACACTAAATTATGCAACGAGAGGTCGTCTGTCCTCAAAATAGCTCTCAGGTTAGCACGCTCTACGACCCAGCTTGGACATTCCTCTACTGTGTGCCGGGCCGTGTCGTCCTCACAGTCACAGTGGTGACAGCTTTGTGTTGGCTCCCGCCCTATTCGGTACAGGTAATGACCAAAACAGCCATGCCCAGTCATTACCTGTACCAGCCTGTAGTCTAAAGTGCCCTTCTTCCTCACGAGCCAACCCTCAAACGATGGGAGGAGTGCCCCTATTGTCTCAGTACCATAGGGGGACTCCTCTAGCATTCCTTTCCACCTATCTCTTTCCCTCTCAACTGCCGCTCTTCGTCTCGCGGCTACCTCCCGTGGGGCCAGGCGTTCATCCTCCTTTGTTCTGGCCTCCACTCTCACTCTATATCTATCTGCCAGCAACCTGGCGTCTAATTCCCACGGCAGGGTACCGGCGAGAGCGCAGGCAGCCGCAAACGAAACCGTTCGGAAACTTCTACATATCCTCTGGGCTATCACCCGCTGTGGTCTTCGGAGGAGGGCCTTCGTCTTCTCCGAAAGCCTCCCTGCCCAAATCGGCGCCCCATATGTCGCCATACTTCTGATGACATTTGAAAAGAGGCGCCGACACGGGGCTCCAGGGCCTCCCACATTTGGAAGAAGGCGGCCTAACGCCGCCGCAGCACCGACGAGTCGGGGAGCCAGTTGTTTAAAATGCTCCCCGAAATCCCACTTTCGGTCCAGGATTAGGCCCAAGTATTTTATATGGGCCTTGACCTGGATCGCCTCACCCCCTACAGGGATGGTCTCGTCGGCCCGCAGGTGCCAGCCCCTTCCTCCGAACACCACAGCGTCTGTTTTGTCCATTGACACCTTCAACCCCAGAAGACTGATTCTCCGAATCGTAACTTCCGTCGCAACTGCGGCTCTCCTCATCGTCTCCGTGTACTCCCTCCCCCTTACGGCCACCATTGTATCATCTGCATAGCAGATGGTGACCATTTGGGGGAGTTGAGCCCCGCGGATCGCCCAGTCGAAACCGATGTTCCAAAGCAGGGGTCCCAAAACCGACCCCTGTGGAACTCCGCACTCCATCCTCCTTTCCTGGCGACCCGCCGCTCCTTCGTAGAGCACTACCCTATCCGTGAGGTAGTGTCCCACAATATCCCTCAAATAGGGAGGCACATTATGGTATTTGAGTGCCTCCCTGATGACCTCATATGGGAGGGAGCCGAAAGCGTTAGCGATATCAAGTGATACCGCTATGGCCCCCTCACCCTCTGCTTTAGCTGAATCAGCAAACTCTTTCAATGTGCCTATTGCGTCAATCGTTGACCGCCCCACTCGGAACCCGAACTGCCTCTCGCTTATATTCGGGCCCGTGCCCTCCAGGTGTTTGGTAATGCGTCGAGATATTATTCGCTCGAGCATTTTCCCAACTTCATCCAGGAGGACAATGGGGCGGTATCCTGAAGGAGAGTCTGCTGGTCGACCCTCCTTACGCAACAGGCACAGCCTACCCTCTTTCCAAATTTTTGGGAATACCCTCTCCTTGAGGCAGTCATCGAAAATTTTCCTCAACTGAAGACCTAGATGCTTCATTGCCACAGGAATTACTTTTCCTGGGACTCCATCTGGGCCTGGGGCCTTCTTACAAGATCTGAGGCGGATGACTGCCCCCATGATCTCCCCATCTGTAACATCCGGAACTTCGCCGATACCCTCCTGGTTCTCCATTGGGACAGCCATCACTGGAGGTGCGAAATCTGGCGCCGCTGGGAAGAGGCCCTCTACTATCCTCGCAAGGAGTTCCGGCTCAAGTGACTCCATGGGGGGAGCGTTTTTCATTTTGTTCCGCACTATTTTATACGGTCGCCCCCATGGGTCCCTATCCAGCGTGCAGATGAACTCCTCGCGGGCTTCATCTTTCCTCTTTGTTATCGCCAGCATAAGGGCCTCTTTAGCTGCTCTCAAATTCCCCAGCAGCACCTCCTCCTCTTCGGCGGTGTGTCGCCGGCGCCGGCATCGCGTGTACTGCCTTCTTGCCGCATTCGCTATCGTGCGGAGGGCAGCAATTTCCTCTGTCCACCAGTAAACCTGCGTTTTTCCGGGCAGTCGCCTCGCTCTCCTCATCGACGCGTCGCACACTCTCGTCAGCGACGTGCGAAGGCGAACTGCCCGTTCTTCCGCCCTCAAATCCGGCGGGGCCACACACCAGGCCTCGATTAGCGCCACCTCTTCGGCCATCTCTATATCTAGGCTGGCCAGTGACCACCTTGGGAATCCGCCTCCCGTTCGGTGCCTGGCCAGTACAGGCGGCGGCGCCACCCGCGATGGGGAGACCCTCATTCGAATATACATGTGATCGGAGAGGGTCTCTACCTCCTCCAGGACATGCCAGTCGCCAATTCTATCGGCGATTTCAGGGGTTGCCAACGTTACATCGACAATGGACCCCCCCTGCCCTCGCACACAGGTGTTGGCGTGCCCTCTATTGACGATGGCAAGCCCCATTGCCACCGCCCAATCCCTCAGCAATGCCCCTTTTACATCTGTAATGGGGGAGCCCCAAGCCGCGCTCTTGGCGTTGAGGTCCCCCATTAATAGCACTGGTTTTGGTGCGACCCTCCTCAGCACCCTCGCCAAGTTGTCGAGGTGCCTCTCAAAGGCTATGAGCGGCCGGTTGGGGGAGAAGTATGTGCCAATTAACACCATACTTTCCCATTTGGCCGCTACATAGCCTGGTCCCTTCTCCAAAGCCACCAGGGGAGGGAAGTCCCCGATGGCCGGCACTACTAAGGCCACATCTCCATTGGCCGACCCTGCCCAATTGGGCTGAGGAGGGACACACCATGGCTCTGCGACCGCCACCACGGTGACGCCCCACTCCGCCATTACCTGCATTATGAGGTCTTGAGCGCGGGCGGAGTGGTTCGCATTGGTTTGTAGAATCTCCAATGGGCGTACTGGCATTAGAGATCCATGTTAAGTTCCTCATCAGCCTGTTCGGCACCTCTATTAGTCTGCCCCTGGGTCCGGGCGGGGCCTTGTTTCCCTCTTATTTGTGGGGGGTTGCACGCTATGCCCCCCATTATGTGTCCCGCTGGACGTTTGCTGTGATGGCAAACCGCACAGAAGGGAGCTTCCACACAAGTCGCCGCCCTATGGCCTGGTTTGCTACAGCGGAAGCAAAGGTTCCCCCTCTCTATTTCTGACGGGCACGTGGCCCTGGTGTGTCCCGTTCCCATGCATTTGTAGCACCGGAACGGAGCCATATCCAGGACCTGGACCGTCGCGCTGGACCAACCAATGACAATTTTACCACCCTCGCACACCTTTTTCGCCGCAACAATCGGGCACCTCACAAGAGTTGACCCGGTTCCATTGTAGGCGACCCGAATTGAGCCAACCTTCACCTCCTCCAAACCACAACCACCCTTAGTGGCAATTGCCGCCGCCACTGCCTCGACAGTTACTGACTCTATAAGTCCCGATACTCTAAGGCCAGCTAGTTTTACGGGCCTGTAAACTCTAGCCTCATCACCGATGAGGCTCTCCAACTTTTCGCGCAAGCATTCTGCTGCCCTGCCGTTGTCCGTATTTGGGACCTCGAAAATTCGAGCCCCATCAGCGGTTTTGCGAACCCTAACATGATCGAGCCCCACTTCTGCGAGGCCGAAAGATGACGTCGCCTTTGACAAGATTGAAGCGTATGTCGCTTCAGACCCCGGCTTCAATGCTACCACAATGCCGGCCGTTGAGGGAAGCACCAATCCGCGACTCCGTGGCTTTGGCGTTGGTGCAGCCCTCGGTACAGCCCTTGGTGCAGCATTTGACAAGGGCTGAGATGCAGCTGTCACCGTCTTTTTGGCCTTATTTTTGGCCTTCTTGCTCTCTACCGTCTTCCACATTTCTCCCTCCTTTTGGGGAAGCGGCTGCGACATAGATAGCCGCGGTGGAGACGACGGAGCTGAATCTAGTCGCACCGACCGTCCGGGCGCAGGCATCGGCTTAGGTTTACTCTGCGCCTTACGGGCGGCATGCGCACGTGCAGGCGCAAGAACCTCCAGTGACTCCGGCACACGTGCCACTGACTTCTCCGCCACTTGGGCTTTCAATTCCGCTGCCCTTCGGTCCACCGCCAGTGGGGGGCGGATGATGGGCTCAGGAGGAAGACGCTCCCTTATGACATCAAGGCGAGCGTTCATCATTTCGCCCGCACTAATGATAATCTCCCTCCTAAGGTCCTCTTTCATCTCTTCCAATGCGCTTTTAATGAGCGCCGGTAGTTGGCCTTCCATGGACCCCAACTGAGGCTCCACCCTCCTCTCGGAGAAGGCTTTCCTCAGCGCTTTTGTCTCCGTTTCGAGGTGGGCCAACTGTTCCTTCATCCTTTTATTGTTTGCGCGGAGAGCGCGCAGCTCCTGATCTTCCGTGCGCCCCTCTAGGTCCGCCACCTGCTGTGTAATATCCCGGAGAGCAGTATATATCCTCCCCATTACCTTCCCACTAAGATTACCAGATTTTTTAATTTCAGCTCGCACAATGTCGGTAGCCGAGCGGATCCCCTCAAAAATCTCCTCCATTACTGGCTCTCCTTGCCTCTCCTTTGGGAGGCCATTCTCAACTGCCTCATCCAAGTTCCTCACGAAATCGTCATCCACATCAGGCATGAAGCAACGCTTGGCTGTTGCCGGAGCCTTCGGCGCCTGTGGGACCTTCTTGGTGAAGGCCGTCTTTTTGGCACTGCTGCCTGGTCCCTCCGTGTCCTGGACACCAATGGCACGCTTTCCTCTGCCCTTAGCAGACTCCCTCTCCACCAGTAACAAATCGGCTTTATTCGGTCCTTCCCCCTCTGAGTCAGATGAATCCGACAAATTTACCACCTTAAACGTGGGACTCAAGTTCCCCTGGCCCTCCATTCTACTCAAAAGTACCCTCGGCCAGTCAGACATGGACCCAACCGAGTCCATTATGACGAGAAACTGCAAACCTAACTTTGCCAAAAAAATTTCGGTCAAGCGCGAACCTGACCTTAACAAAATTGACGTTTACAATGTTATTTTTGGTCACTTCGTCGATTTTTCATTCATTCCACAGAAGAGCTAGAAGAATTTTGAAAACGTTCAAAAATCGCCCCAACTGACCTCTATTTAATGAGCTACTAAGCAATCACCTATCTTTAGGGATTTCAAAATTATAACAAAAAATATCCTCAAAACCAACTTATATGAAAAGTCGGCGGTGCCTGATGAACACGAATAGCAACCAACAAAAAAATTAATATCTCCTAAACTAATAACTTTAAAATTATAATTCAAACCAAGTTTGAATTCCACAACTAGCCTAATCTAAACATACAAACGGAAAAAAAATATTTACAACACAAAAGAAGATATGATTTTTTTAAGAAGAAAACGCCGAAAAGAGAAAACCGCAAATGCGAAGAGACTTTTTCTCAATGTTCGAACTTTGAACCCCAATATCTTCCGACTGCGAAGTCGGAAAAATATGGGGCTAAAAGCGTCTGAAAGAGAAAAGCCTGCTCGATTTTTGGTGGAGAAAAATATTAGAGAAAAGGTGGGAGAAAGTACTAAAATAATTTTTTTAAAAGTGAAAACGCCTAAACGAAAAAATTGTGTTTGTAAGAAAATTAGAAAAAGATTAAAAGTGAATGGAAAATTAAGAGACAGCAAAGAAAAGAACACACCAAAAAATAGCTCTCAGTTTTCTGTATCTAAACTCCAATTTTCACCAATCTACCTCTATTCGCCCACAAAATTTAAACCTCACCCCAACCTAACCTAACCTAACCTAACCTAACCTAACCTAACCTAACCTAACCTAACCTAACCTAACCTAACCTAACCTAACCTAACCAATCCTCAGGCCGGCCGCCGCCCCGAACGCAAGGAGAACCACGTTGCTCCACCGTTAAAAAATCGAAAAAGTGGGTTTTTCTCATCCGATTTGCATCAAACAAGTGTCGTTGTGCGCGGAAAGTTAAGTGCCAGTAAAAGGATTGCAGTGCAAAACCGGCAGTGATAAGTGATAAGTGAAAAAAAAAAAAAAAAAAAAAAAAACCGGAAACACCGAAAAACCTCAAGTTTTGAGGTTAAGTGAAAGTTAAACGGCGAATACTGCTTCACTGGACACTGACACCGACACGTGTCATACATCGTTGGAAGCGTCTCACCGAGCTCTACACGCCTACTCATCGGCGGCACTCCGGGCGACGCACCACTGAAGCACAAAGGCCACAAAAACAAAAACCATGTGGTGGCGTGGTCGACGATCCAGCAGCGTGCGGCTGATTTGAAGACTCTACATCGGAGCCGCACTTCGCTCTAAGTCTAACGGTATTTTTGGAAAAAAAATTTGACTTATATTTCCTGAAATAATAGCTTTTAAAAGTTGAAACTTTAGCTCATTTTATTGGAGAAACTTCAGGCAGACCATACTATTTTTATATCAAAAACGGGTGCGCGCTAATCAAGACTACGTGCCTGCAAAATTAGAGACTTTTTTAGTGACGGGAACCCAAAATTTTTTGGGGAAAACTGAAAAAACTTTTTTGAAAAAATTTTTGTAATAAATATCCTTTTCTACTTTTTTGCTGTATCGTACTTATAGGTTAGCATATTTTACATACTGTGTATTTTTTGTGTATTTTTGGGTCAACTGGTTGCAAAGATATATAAATATCAAGGTTTTTTAGACATTGTCCAAAAAGTGACAGACAATATCGGTATTTTTCACCGGCATTAGCTTTAGAGACTATATTCTGACTTGTCGAACCCAAAACTAGGCGGTCCTAGCTTTAAAATTGGACAGAAACCGAATTTCCGCCATTTTTAAAAATTCGGTATCAAAATTAAAATTGCCGTAACCCAGCAACCATTTGACTTAGAGAATTTAGCTTTTCAACATTATATAAGTCAGACCAACCTCTACCGGTTGTGATAATTTTTTTGCAAATATCTCGCAAAAAACTTTTTACCTTTAAAACCCTGTCACAGAGACAGAGGAGGTCGGGCGACCTATTAAGGAAAAAATCCGGAGCTTCTGCGACCATACGTTGCCGAGAAAACCGTGTTCAAATTCACCATCTGACAGTTTGGCGGCCATCTTGTTTTTACTAAAGTCCGCATATCTCGGCAACTGCGGCACGTAGAGACTGGCGGATTTCGAATTGGTGACCAGGGCCCGCCAACCTATCACGTCATCCAGGTTTCAGGCCGATCCGAGCCCTGAAATTTCAGGACCCTGAAACCAGTGCCGACGGATAGAGCAGGTGGGATTACATGTATAGGTCCAAAATCCGGACTTTCTACGACCTCCGGAAGAGGAGATAACTCCAGTCAAAGTAGCACTTTGACAGTTCGGCCGCCATCTTGGATTTGCTTTAAAACGCCATAACTCCTCAACCGGTTGACGTAGCGAGTCGGGGTTTCGACTGGGGGTATTGGCACCACCTTCTCTGTCCGACCCCTGACTTTTCAGGCCCTTTCAGGAAATAAAACTTTTTTAGCCTGAAAATAGGCCCAGAAGGTAGGGAACGTTGAGCCAAGTAAAACGAGCCGAAGCACGACTTTCTAGGACCGGGGGAACGGGAGTTACGGCCAGATACCGAATCAGATACCAGAAACCGGTCAAGATACCGGATTTTTCGGACGACCATAGCTCCGGAACCCTTAGAGATACCTGGGTCGTGTTTGGGTTTGTTGGAAAGGGCTCGGGTTGGGCTATTGAATGGCATTCAGAAATCGACTCTACCATAGTTTTGTTTTTTTGTTGTTTGAAATTAATTTGTTTAAGTTTCCGAGTAATTCATTTTCTTTTATTTTCAATTTTATTAAACACGGCTACATTCTAAATCGTCAAAAATGTACCGCACACCCCCTCCATCTCCCCAAAAAATGCGTAAAAACAATAGCGCCAACCACAGCGGAGCTGCTACACAGACACAGAGTCCGATAGAGTCGTCATTGATACCGGCCAACGTAATGATGCCGGATACCATTGACAAAAACAATATACAGTCACCTACTCCAATGTCTGAAGCGGCCCGACCCGCCCAGAATTGTCAAAAACTGATAGCAGAGGGTGAGAAGAGAGTGACAACGGAGCAGGGGCAGCCACTCATCGATCTCGACTTAGATACGGAACCCTCTACAATACAGAATAAAACCTCTGTGACAGATAGCAATAAAATATGCGTACAGGACATTGCGGAGAATACATCCACGCCAACAATAACACTGGAACCAGCGGGCCCACGGGCGGCATCGACCGCTACGGGATCGGGTGCGGACACATCGACAGATACTGAGCCGCCGAACACAATAGAGATTGCCAACTCTTCCTGTGAAATGGAGCTGCTATTCATGAGCGATGAGTCCGTAGCCAGTGCTAGTGCCAGCCCTAGCACAAGAAATTCTAGCGGAAGGTTTCGGACCATCATCACACAGAATATCGAGCGGATACGCGTCAACTTAACGCAAAATAAGAGCGTGACAAGACTCAACAAAAGCGAAATCGCAAAATGTGCAAACGAAATACTAGAATGCGCTCATAGATAAAGCAGGGAGTGTGAACTTTTAAGCATTAAACGCCTGGCCGATGCTACCCCTGCCTCAGCCTCGGCTCCCGTCGATGCCACAGCCAACATGAGATCACCACCACCTGTGACTAGAGACATATCCACACAAACCGACAGAGGTGCGGACACGCAGGTGCCTCAGCCAAAGACTCCGGTTGATGATTTTAAAGCGGACATCATAAAGGGAGTACAGACTGAGATAAGCAAACTTGTTTATGAGCAAAAGGCCATAAATGAGTTAGTGGTGGCGGCACTCACCAGGTCGACCGAGGAGGAAGAAGTAGGAAATGAAGAGAGGGATGACTACACCGAAGTCACGAACAAAAATAGGGACAGAAAGTTGCGCAAGAAGGCTCGCCCAGCCGCGACGATAGCGGAAAACAGAACGAAAAACCCGACACCAGCTCCAAACAACACGAAGCGGAGGGACACTGATAGAACGAGGAAAAAAGACACTGCGGACACTAGTTACGCCGTTATATTAGAGTCACTGGACCCTCGAAAAGAAAGTAAAGATGTGATAAGAGAGGTCCAAGACAAAGTCGACATAGTGGAGCTGGGCGTGGGCATTGAACACATCCGCCATACAAGAAACAACAAAGTTGTTATAAACTGTGAGAGCGAAACAGACAGGAGAAAACTCAGCTCCGCTATTAAAAATCAAACCACAGGGGTCACAGTCGGGGTCCCACAACTCCGCAATCCCCAGATAAAACTTATAGGAGTGATAAACGACTACGCAAACGAGCGGATAATTGATGCTATTCAAAAACAAAACCCGCGCATAATTGATGGTGTTGACGCAGAGAGTAGGCACGTAAAATACGTGCGCTGTACAAAAAGACGCAACAATCACACAAAAAACGTGGTAGTTGAAGTTAGTCCGGACTTGTATCAAAAAATGTGCGTACAAAAACTCAAGATCGGCTACCAGTCCGTTCTCGCTGTGGACCAGCCACCGGTCCTGCAATGCTTCCATTGCATGGGCTTCAACCATCGCGCCACCAACTGCACTGCAAATATCCGTTGTGGATACTGTGCAGAGGCACATGACACTCGCAACTGCCCAAGTAACTCAGAAACACCGTGCTGTACCAACTGTCATGCGAAAGGCAACGAAAGCGGTCACACAGCGTATAGCTGGGATTGCCCTGAGTGGGACAAGTGGAACCGTATAGCGAGGATGTCAGTTCGCTACCGATAAGGGCGTCCCAACGAACAACAATAATAGAATAACCTGCATCACAGCCGTTCAATGCAATCTAGGTCGCGGATACAACGCAACTCACGAACTCATGCAATGCGCTAGACAAAATAAGTACGACGTCATGTTCATCACTGAGCCGTGTGTCGGCAACAGGAATACTTTATGTAATATAGACGGATACGACCTTTACCAACACTCTGATACTAATATGAATAACAAAACGAAGGCCTGTATAGCAATTCGGAAAAAACTAAGAAATTACATTGGGATTACTCAACTTACAACTACTAACGTCTCAACCGTCCAGCTTTCACTTGGAAATAAAAAGTTATTGATAAGCTCAGTATATATCGAACCTGGCGAGGATCCAGCTCACACAATAACGCAAATGGAACAAGTTTTAAATAAATTTCCAAACGCTGAACATATTATTTGCGGAGATATGAATGGTTGGCACATCTTGTGGGGTTCGACTAAAAATAACGACAGGGGAAGAAATATCTACGACCTCCTGATTGCCAATGACCTGGCTGTCTGCAATGTAGGGAATGAGGCAACATTCGAAACTATCACTCATGGACGAGTCAGACAATCGATAGTGGACCTCACTATAACGTCAGTTGGCTTTGTAAGAAACATCGTTGACTGGAAGGTCAACCACGGGATTGTGCCGTCCTCGGACCATCATGCTATTGAATATCAAATTAATCTATATATAGAAAAAACTAAAAAGACATCCATATCCACCTTTAAGTATAATACCGAAAGGGTGAAATGGGACGACTTTATTAAAATATTAAAAGAAAACGTAGAGCAAACCGAATTAGAAAACACTGACTTTGACGATATTGACACTTATATTACAAACTTGACTAAGACGGTGACAAAAACCTGTGACAAAATATTCAAACGTAAAACTTCACACGTTAAAATCCCATGGTGGACAGACGAACTCACCAACATGAAAAAAGGCGTAATCCGATTACATCATAGGCTACAAGACCTAAAACGCGGGAAAAAAGACATTACAAATATACTGCATGAGTTGTCTGAAGCCAGGGCTGAATACGCTCGAAAGATACGTACCACGTCTACTGAACACTTCCGAGACTTCTGTGATAAACAGGGCAAGGGCGACGTATGGAGCGTAACTAACCGTCTTTTCAAAAACACTCCCCAGCCCCAACCACCAGCAACTCTCAAAGTTCAAGGTAACAACTACACCGAGTCTATACAGGATACCGCCGAAAAAAAAAACTCACAGCAAAGTTCTTTCCTGACGACATTGCCACCCTGGACACCGCACATTACTCACAAATCAGAAATGAAACAGAAATGAATTACAACCTAGAAGGCAATCACTTAGTTGACGAACCCCCATTCACCACTGAAGAACTGGTGGAGGTAATAAATAGTATGAGTCCTAAAAGGGCTCCTGGAATAGACTGTCTTACAGCTGACATCTGCAAACATGTTATTAGCACCTACCCAGAACAAATGCCAAGCTATATAATAGATGTCTACAGATCAACTACTTTCCGAACAGCTGGAAAGTCGCTTTTATAAAGACTATACCTAAGCCTGGTAAAGATAATTACAAAGACATCTCTGCCTACAGACCCATTGGGCTAATTAACGTACTCGGGAAAGTATTAGAGAAACTTGTCGCTAAAATACTCACGTACTTTATGCGTATTAAGAATGTTTGCAGTCAGCTACAGTTTGGGTTTAAAGAGCAGTGCTCGACGACCGATGCTCTCAGTAAAGCAATAAATCTAATTAAATTCTATAAATCCGAACATAAACTAGTTATTGCCATTTCCCTAGATATAGAGGGCGCATTCGACCACGCCTGGTGGCCCGCCCTCTTGAGTCGACTAAGAACGGTACAATGTCCTGTAAATATTTATAATATAATTCGCAGTTACTTAACAGACCGGAAAATCACCTTGAATTATGCGGACGCTACATACTCGAAGAAACAGTCCCGGGGTTGCGTCCAAGGCTCCGTCCTAGCACCAATTTTCTGGAATACGATTGTGGACGCACTGCTAGAGTATCCTTTACCTGATGGGTGTCATCTGCAAGCGTATGCTGATGACATTCTACTTATCTGCTCGGGAAATAATATACAACAACTAGAAGAAAATACTAATCAAATATTAGAACATGTACATGAATGGGGGGTAAATAATAAGCTAAAGTTCGGGGCACACAAAACAAAAATGATAACGCCGACACCAAAAGCTAAAGCAGCTAAAATAACAATGGACAATACACCAATCACCTTTAGCGACCAGTTTAAATTATTAGGCATAATTGTAGATCTTCACTTAAAATTTATTAAACATACCGAATATGTAATACAAAAAGCACAAAAGATTTTTAAAAGACTATGCATATTCATAAAACCCACATGGGGTATTCACTCCGAAAATGTAAAAGTAATTTACAGACAGGTGATCGAACCGATTGTGACATACGGGGCAGAGATATGGCATACGGCCGTAAATTACAAAAAAGTACAAGATGTGCTACTGAGGCTTCAACGTGGCTTCGCGATAAAAATTGTCCACGGATTTAGGACACTGCCAACCATCGGCGCCATTGCACTAGCTGGGTTGACACCTCTACCGTTAAAAATCATAGAGGTAGCATCGACAGAAGCTACAAAACGCACTAAAATCACGAAGTATCTACCAGATGATATACTATATGATAAGAGAGTATCTGTTGTAGAGCTACCGCACCCTGCAAAGAGAACGAAAATCGAGATTAAGGAAGTGTTCACGCAAGAAGATCTGGATCCATATTATACCGCGGAAATGAATAGGATATTCACAGACGGCAGTAAGCACGATGAAGCGGTTGGTGCTGCCGTTGTGGTGTATCATCCTGATGGCCGAGAAACGGTAAAGAAATATAAACTACATAGTAGCTGCACTGTTTTCCAGGCCGAGTGTTTGGCAATAGAACAAGCCTGTCAACTTAGTGTCACTCTCGGCCTTGAACAATCTACTGTATTTTCTGACTCAAAGTCTGCTCTTAATGAGCTTATGTGTCGGAGCAGTACAAATGCCACAATAAATAGCGCCCAAAAAGCGATCATACAAATAAGAGATCAAGGACATCAAATAGAATTTGCATGGATCAAAGCGCACCGTGGATTACTAGGTAATGAAGCTGCCGATATTGCAGCTAAGCATGCCGCTACTCTACACAAACAACCTGATTTCTGCAAATTCCCGCTATCGTATCATTTAAAAAACTTGCGCAAGAACACTTATATAAAGCATGACCTAGCATATCAAAATAGCACCACAGGACAACACCTAAAAGCATGGCTACCCACACTGCAACATATTAAACAATTAAGAAAGCAAACGCCCTTAACGTTCCAACTAACACAAGTACTTACTGGACATGGCTTTCATAAGGCTTATTTATATAGGCACAAAATCACTGACGATAATTTCTGTCCTTGTGACAACACAACGTCACAAACGATTAAACACTTATTAGAAAACTGTCCAAAATATATAGCAAAACGATTTGATCACGAAATTCTCTGTAACATTAACAATATTGACCCCTATGATCTAGGACAGGTAATTGAAAAAGAAAGCACAATGGAAACATTTATCGCGCATATAACTAAAATAGTAAATACATTAAAGAAATTCAATAATACATAGGATGAAATATTTTATAACGGAAACTATATAAATTGGAACAAATAAATAACAGAAAACATATAAGTCAGAGGATATACTTAAATAATATAGTAATTACTACACTATGCGCGTCCACTCCAGACGGTCGATGGGCCGCTGCGCCAGCGCACTTTCGTGGTGCTTATTTGCACGAGGCATTTTTGCAATTTACTGCACTGCGCTGTAGCAGCGGCCCGGCGACTGATCGCGCACACTTTTGTAACTATTTTACTTATTTAAAAAAAAAAAAAAAAAAAAAAAATTGTATGTTTTCTTATAAGATATAAGAATTTAGATATAAGATTTAGCTATAAGAACCGACATTATAATATAATTCTTAACTGATTTGTAAATACTTTAGTAATAAATAAATAAATATGTGCCTTCACTTTAGTCAGTCGACGGGCCGCCGCGGCAGCGCACTTTTTCGGTATCTATTTGAACAATGCATCCATGCACCGCACTGCAGTGAGCTGTAGCGACGGCCCGGCGACTGATCGCGCACACTTAATATATATTGAGAATTTGAATAACTGTGCTCAAATACTGTGTAAATTTGTAAAACTGATAATAATGTGTAACCGAATAATAATACTATGTTACTGATATTTATATGTATAACTGACAAACACAAACACTGATCAATATTGTATAACTGATAGACACTATATAACTGTAAAAATATAGATTGGACTTGTGTAAAATAGAATTAAGACTCCTTCTTTCTCTCTCTTCCTCCCCTCCTCCCTTCCTTCCCTTTCCTCTTCTTTCATACTATCCTATCCTCTCATTCCCCTCATTTACTCCTTCCCCTTAAGATCAAGCGCAGCGCACCTCTGCGGTGGCTTTGGACAAAAGTCCACGTTTCGCCCGTATCCCCAGCGGGGTTCTGTGGACAATGCAAAGTCCCACCAACAAAAAAAAAAAAAAAAAACCTAACTTAACCTAACCTAACCTAACCTAACCTTTTTTTTTTTTTTTTTATAGAGGGGAAAATGCGTTACGCATACCGCCGGGCCTCGGGAACGTAAGGCCCAGGCGGTTATGTGGGACTCCCATTTCGGTGTACCCACTAAAAACCCCTCTTTTTGCCGCCTCATCGCTAAACGGCGAGACCACGGGAACTCCGAAGTACACTACCGTGGCCTCGCCAGCGACTGGCTGTTGAGCCACCTCTCTGAGGACTTTGTCCTCTTACGCTGGATATGGCGTGGCTATGTGTCTGCCACGCTCTTCGCATCGAGGACCTATACCTTTGGGGTGACAGTCGTCCCCGTGACTGCCCCCCGGAGGTCCTCCTTAAGGCGGCAAGCGGCGGTCATGGGCGACTCGCCTGCGCCCGGGTCTCTTGCGCCGCATCGGGGGAGCTTCCTCGTCCTGCTCCCGCGCGCGCTCAGAGGCTTCTTTCTCCGTCATCACTGTTCCGATGTAGTAAGAAATCGCCTTCCATTTAGTACTATTTTGAAGCATGCCCCTTACGACGCTGGGTAGCGACAGGTCACTGCCGACCACCGCGGTCAGCTGGTTTCGCGCCTCGGTCCACCCTCTACACTCTGCCAGCGTGTGCTGTGCTGTGTCTTCAACACTATCGCAGTGATGACACGCTGGCGTTGGCTCCCTCCCGGATATTTTGTACAGGTACTTTCCAAAGCATCCATGGCCCGTAAGCACCTGTGCGAGGTGGAAAGTTACCACTCCATGTTCTCTTCCTATCCATTCTTTCAGGATGGGCTGGATCGCGTTGACCGTCCAGTGGCCGGCACTTGGGGTCTCCAATCTTTCGCCCCATTTTCGAAAGAGTAAATCTTGGGCATTTACCCTCCAGCGCTTCACCTCCTCGAGCATAGGCTCTTGCCCTCTGGCTCTTGACTCCGCGATCTGGGTATACACTCCTGTCAGAGCTTCCGCGTCTAAATCCCAAGGAGGTGTCCCAGCAAGTGCGCAGGCTGCCTCGCAGGAGATCGTGCGGTATCCCCTGATGACTCTTATCGCCATGACCCTTTGCGGTCTTCGCAGAAGGGACTGGTTGTGGGCGTTGAGAGCATCCACCCAGATGGGCGCTCCATATAGGGCCATCGACCGCACTGCCATAGTGTACAGACGGCGGCAGCCAACGTTTGGTCCTCCTACATTTGGCAGAAGCCGGCTTAGTGCTCCGGCTGCTCCCAATAGTTTTGGAGCTAGGCGCTTGAAGTGCTCCTTGAAGTTCCACCGGCTGTCGAGGACAAGTCCCAGATATTTCATTGTCGACCCGATGCCGATGGAAACTCCACCTACCATTAGTTGAGCGCCCGCGGGGGGCGCTCTTCTGGGACCATGAAAGCAGAGGGCCTCCGACTTGTTGAGAGCAACTTCTAATCCCAGCTTACGGATCCTTCCTACCACTTGAGCCACTCCCGCTGTTGCTTTTATAGCAGCTTCCCTAAATGTATTAGCCGACGCGGTAACGAGAGTGTCATCGGCGTAGCACGTTAGTTCCACCCCCGGGGGATTTCTGCCACGGAGCACCCAGTCGTAGCCGATATTCCACAGGAGTGGTCCCAGGACTGACCCCTGTGGAACTCCGCACGACATAGGTTTCTGGTGCCACTCATTTTGTGCTGGGTATTTAACCGCCCTATCAGATAGGTACGACCCGATGACTTTCCGCAGGTAACGCGGTACGGTGTGATGCCTAAGCGCCTCTTGAATGCAGCCCCAAGGTAGGGTGTTAAAAGCATTTGATATGTCCAAAGATACTGCGAGGACAACCCCGCCTTGGGACACCGTCTCCTCCGCCAAGACTTTTACTCGGGAAATCGCATCGACAGTGGATCGACATCGGCGAAAGCCGTACTGTTTTTCGCTTAGATTTGGCCCTGCATTTTCTAGATGCTTGACGAGGCGGAGCGAGATGACTCGCTCAAAGAGTTTGCTCACCTCGTCGAGCAGTACGATTGGACGGTACGCCGATGGTGAGTCGACTGGGCGTCCTTCTTTTTGGATGAGGACTAGTTTTCCCGTCTTCCACGCTCGTGGAAATCTGCCCTGTCCCAAGCATGCACTGAATAGTGCCCTAACTCGGGGTTCGAGAGGCCCCAGTGCCACTACCCATACGCGGCCAGGAATACCGTCCGGACCCGGTGCTGTATTCTTCTGCTTTAGGCGTAGCACTGCGGCTCCTAGTTCTCCCTCGGTAACTTCTGGCACATTTGGAGCCTCTTCATTAGTGTCAGCCAGGCGTTCCGGCGGTGCCATTAGGGGTGGTGTGTGGTCAGCTCTGTCTGGGAACAGGGTGTTTACAACTCGCTGCAGGAGTTGGGGCTGGAGGGTCTGTGTCAGTGGTGGGGTCCAAGGACGGAGTTTGCACCTCACCATTTTGTATGGTCTTCCCCACGGGTCTTTGTTGAGACTCTCCAGCATCTCCTTTTCGGCTAAGTCTTTAGCTCTTCCGATCGCAGTTTGCAACGACACGACCAGGTTTCTATATGCTGCGTAGAGCTGGGCCTCTTCTTCAATATTTCGCCGTTGTCTTCTGCGACTTCTAGTATACTGGCGCCGCGCCGCAATACAAGATTTTCGCAATTGAGCCAGTTCTGTAGACCACCAGTATACCTTTCGCTGTGGCGGACGGGGCCCAACCCTAGGCATGGCTACATCGCAGTTGTCGGTCATGGCATCCCCAAGCCACTGAGATTCCACTTCAATGTCCAAAGGACCACCAGCTACCGGTAGCCACGACTTAACTAGAGCCGCTTCCTCCAGCAGTTCGCGATTCAGACGTTTCACTGCCCACCGTGGACTGTCCCCTTCCATGGGTCTTCTTGGACCAGTTGTTATCGTCTGGAGTGTAGAAACATCGTATCTTATGTACCTATGATCCGAAAGGGTCTCTACGTCCTCCAGAACTTCCCAGCTCTGGACACGACGCGCTAGAGCAGCGTCGGCAAAGGTAATATCGACGATTGAGCCACCTTGTTGCCGCACGCATGTGTGTGCTGTTCCGCGGTTGATTACCTGTAGATCATAGGCCAGAGCCCACTCCTCCAAGCACTGCCCGCGAACATCCGTTACAGTGGAACCCCACGCCCCGGACTTTGCATTGAAATCTCCGGCAATTAACACGGGTGTGGGATGCAGCTGCCTGGCCACGGTACCCACCTCTATAAGGAACCGCTCAAAATCCGCCAGGTTCTTGTTGGGCGAGAAGTAGCATCCTACTACTGCAATGCTATCATGGATTGCAGCTACGTACCCGTGGCCTTTTACAATGCCTTGAAAAGGTGGGGAGCCCGCCAGGCTCCGCGACACTAGGGCAACGGTTTGTCTACGTCCCCCACCCATCCTGTACGGGTAGGTACGGAGTATGGCTCCGCAATTACCGCTATGTTTATCGACCACTCTGCCATGCTCTGGAACAGGAGATCCTGAGCCCTGGCACAGTGGTTGAGATTCGCCTGTAGCACTTTAATGGCCATTTTTTTATTTATTTATATCATTCGTAGACTCCATCTGTACCTCATCCACCGTGGCGGTGGGTGGGCGTTCGGGCTGGCTGGGCTGCCCCCGGGAGACATCTTCAGCCTTGGTCTTCGGTCTTTTTCGTGGGGCAGCGCAGCTCTTGCTCCCTGTCCTATGACCCGCATCTTTGCCAGATGCTGCACAGAGGGTGCAGTGTGGCTTCGCTGTGCACTCCTTCGCCCTGTGTCCCGTCTGGCCACAGCGGTAGCACAGTTCGGATCTGTCGATCTCAGAGAGACATTTCGCTTTGACATGACCTACCTCAAAGCATCGGTAACACCTTTGGGGGCGAGGTTCAAGGAGCTTCACTTGCGCTGATACCCAGCCTATAAGCAGCCTTCCTGCTTCGGTTACTTTTTTAGCAGCGGCGACTGGACAGCGAACCCACACCGAGCCTAGACTCCACGGGTCCAGCTTTATGTCGCCAACTTTCACTTCCTGGGTTGCACACCCCCCAGCTCGTGCTATCGCTTCAGCGATGTCCTCCGTTGTGACTGAGTCGTCAAAGCCAGATACGCGTAGTTCGACGCATTTTGTGGGCCGGGATACCCGCACCTCTTCGGAGCTAAGGAGCTGGCTGAGTTTTTCAGCCAGTTTGTCCGCTTTGGGTCCACTAGTGGCCCCTGATATTTCCAGCAATCGTGCGCCAGTAGCTGTGACTTTGAACCGGACTGACTGAATTTCGAGCTCAGACAGGTTCACTTTTTCTTTAGCTGTGGCAAGAACACTCTTATAAGTGATGCCCCTGCCTTCAGCTTCTGGCTGTAGGGACAGAACTATAACTGAGGAGTGGGGTGCCCGTAATTTTCGTGCCTTTTGTGTTTTTGTCCGCGGTGCCACTTTGTCTTGTGATTGTGTTCGCTTTTGAGCAGGGTTAGGCTTGCGGGCTGTTTCGGAATCTTTGGCTGATGATCCCTGTACAGCTTTCTTGGCCTTTCTGCCTACTGCTTTACTCCAACTTTCTTTTACCGTGGTAGGCGCGTCGGTCACTGCTGTTGCCTTACGTGTTTGCCTGGCTTCGGCCGCCTCCTTAGCAGCCAAACTGGCTTTTTTACGCTTCGGTTTGCGTTTTGTCTGCTTCTCGTCGTCGGGCATGGAAGACGCGGAAGAAGGAACCGCTTCCATTTCTGACCCAGACTGAGCGGCTAAAAAGCTCGACGCTCGTCCAGTAGGACCGGCAGAGGCAGTCGGTGCTGCCCGCAGATCGGAGGCCAGGGGTGGCCGCATCCGTGGCTCCGGGAGGAGGCGACACTCTAGGGTTTTAAGTCGGGCGTTTAACATGTCGTCGAGTTGCGCACGGTTTTGGTTCAGCGCCTCCTCAACGAGCCGTCTCATTTCTGACTGGGATGTCACGGCAGGTTGGTTGCGTATTTCTTGAACCTGTCGTCGCAGTTCCGCTAGCTGGCATGAGAGTTGTGCATTTGCTGCCTCCAGACGGACCACCTCTTCTGTCGCAGTGCGCGTCCTTAGCTCCTCGAAGATATCACCGATAACTGCGACTGAGTCCTTAAGGAGTCTTTGGTGCGTGCCCTTTAGGTGACCTGACGTGGCAATTACGTGCTTCACCACATTAAGGGCTCCCTGCATCTTTGCTTCTAGGCCAGTTGATGTCAAATCTTCCTGGCTATGGCCAGATTGGCCTGGTAAAAACCGGTTGATTTGGCCTTTTCCTCGGTTGGGTGTCCCTTTCAGAAATTTATTGCGCAGGGGCATGCTTCCTTCACTACCAGATCTGCGGTCATTATCGGAGCCTGATGTTCCCTCTTCAGTGGGTTGTTTGACGCCTGGTTTGCGCCAGTGTTTCCCGGTGGGGATACTTATCTTTGAGCTCACCGTTGCCATGCTGCCCTCGGATGAGTCAGAGCCCGAAAGCAGGGTCTCTTCCACCTCTTTTTCATTGGGGATCGCATTCTTTGACCCCATCCTGTCGCTTTTTGGAGTTGGTGCCTTGGCTACCGGCTCGACCGTCCCCGAAAGCCGGGTCACATCCACCTCTTCCTCACTGGGAGTCCCAGTCTCCGACCCCAACCTGCCGCGTTTTGGAGCAGGTGCATGGGCCACAGGCTTGCGGTCGTAGCGGACCAGGACCACCCGTAGGTCCGGAAGCGAACCCCCCAGTGCCTCCGTGCGCGCAATCGCCGCATCTTCATTATGCACATCCGTCACCCCGCTATGCGAAGGGACAGTTGCCATCGACGACCTCACCGTAGCCTCCATGAGCTCTGGGGTGGGTCCGGGTTTCCCCCGCCCCGGCTTCAGAAAATCGGCCCTGGTCCTCCCCGCACCCTGGCCTCGTCCTCTCTTATTGGACCCGGAGCCAGGCCTTGCTTCGGGGCCGGAAGCATCGCCACTGGATACCCCGGACCCGTCCTCTTCGCTCAACATCCGCTTCCGCGCTTCCCCGGACCGACTCGAGGCGGGAACATGCAACGAGCCATCGGAATCAGCCGTTTCGGTATCGGCGTCCGTCGCCAGTGGCGAGTAGTCTATCTCCTCTCTGGGAAGGTCGCGATCGTCCAGTTTCCCAGGGGAAAAGAATTCCTCCCGATCTGGCGAGAGCATATTGGGCGCGCCGCGAGCCCTCCTCCCACAAAACACCCTAGTGGGGATTGGTGTAGGCGACCGCACGAACTCCTGCAGCACTATTGGCGCCTCCTCCTTTCCGTCCTCGTCTTCCTCGGCATCGGGGATGGCGTGGCGAATAAAACGCCCCGCTTTGTCCCGGACTGGGCGAAACTCCATCACTGGGGGTTTTGGAGAGGGTGCCGCCTTCGCACCTTCCTCGTCCCCTCCTCCACGTAACCTTAAAACTAATTCATATGCATCGATGTCCAGTAAACGTTTGCCATGATCGTCATTTATCGTCGTCCTAGAGCGGTGTGCCCCTCCAGAATACGGTGGGCAGCATGACACCACAGCGCGGGCACCTGCCCGTTCTGTGGTGTCACAGGGGATAGGGACCCCCTGGAGTAGTAATTTACTATTTTGGCCACTCATGATTTCGCTATTTTTTAAGGAGGTATGCCCCCCCTCTGACGTTCATGACTGGGCTCCCCCCAGCCACGCATCCCATCGGCACGCCAGTCACACCTTGGGATTGGTGATTTTTTATAGTGGTTAACTCCACGTGACCCTCCTCTCAGTGAGGGAGGTCCCCGGTCCGCTCAGTGCGGGTTACGGGTTGCCCGTCAGTGGCCGTAGCCACAACAACGCGCCAGGTAGTCTAAGCTACCCTATAGTAGCTCGTGAACCGAGCTCCACCTGCGTCCCATGGGGACCTGGCGTCTCACACTGTGCCCTCTGCTGGTTTCAGCGGGACACGCGGAGCCGCCCCCCGTGTGCTGTTCTTAGTCTGGCTCCTCTCCTCAGGCCTGTCCGGCTTGGGAGGCCCTATCCGGCATAGCCCTGAGGGTCATCGGAGCACGCAAGCCCCTTCACCACGGCAAGGTGACAGCAATCGAAGGGGAACCTAACCTAACCTTTTTTTTTTTTGTTTTTAAGAGGGGAAAATGCGTTACGCATACCACTGAGACGCGGGGAGGGTCCCCAGTGGTTATGTGGGACTCCCATATAGGCTAATGAGACCCATGGTGTACCCACTAAAAACCCCTCTGTTTGCTGCCTCAACGCTATAAGGCGAGGCCACAGGGACGCCGAAGCACAACTTCCGCAACCTCGCCAGCGGCTGTCCGGGACTCCGGACTCGTCTCTGGGGGATATTTGCCCCCTCCACCTCAGTTGGCACGTCGATCACCCGACGTACCCGCCCACGCAGGGACCTTTTTGTAGGCGACAGACGTCCCCGAGCCTGCCACCCACAGGTCTCTTTATGGAGGGATTCGGCGGTCGTATGCCAACCACCGCCGCCCCACGCGTTTGCGGCGCATTGGCTGGGAGGACGGATCCTCCTCCCTGTTGCGCTCCCTTCTCTCCTTCTGCGCCATCACATCCTCGCAGAAGGAGGCCACCACCTTCCACGGCCTCTCACCGCCAACCATGGCTTCCACCACGGCTTGCAGGGAGAGGTCGTTTCCTACTACGGCCACGAGTGCGGCTCGCTGTTCCGCCCACGCTGGGCATACTGCCAGTGTGTGTAGCGCCGTGTCTTCGGCGTCTCCGCACTCGTGGCATTCCGTCGTCGGTTCTCGTCCCGCCACCCTACACAGGTATCTCCCGAAGCAGCCATGCCCCGAGAGGACCTGGGTAAGATGGAAGGAGAGGAACCCCCCTTTCCTACCGACCCATCTTTCCAGGACGGGCCGGATGGCTCCGATGGTCCAGTGGCCGGCAGTCAGTGCTTCCAATCGTTCTTTCCACTTCTGGATGAGCACTTGATGGGAGTCGAGTCTCCACCTTCTGACCTCCTCCAGAAGTGGTTGGAACCCCCTGGCCCGAGCCTCGGTGACACGCCAGTACACCTCGGCCAGCACCGCTGCGTCGAGATCCCAGGGCGGAGTCCCCGCCATCAGGCACGCTGCCTCGTACGAGACGGTGCGGTATGCCCTCGCCATCCTGACCGCCATGACCCGTTGCGGCCTCCGCAGTTGGGCCTTGTTTTGGGCGCTCAGGGAGTCGGCCCAAATAGGCGCGCCGTACAGGGCCATCGACCGCACTACTCCCGCGTACAGCCTCCGGCAGCTTACGTTGGGCCCGCCAACGTTGGGTAGGAGCCGGCTAAGTGCCGACGCCGCCCCGATGAGTTTGGGAGCAAGGCACTTAAAGTGCTCCCTGAACGACCAGCGGCTGTCAAGGACTATGCCTAGGTACCGCATTGTCGACTTGACGCCAATGGTCGTTCCACCCACCACTAAGCTGGAACCCGCCGGAGGGGCCTTCCTAGGCCCATGAAAACACAGGGCCTCGGATTTGTTCAAAGCCACCTCTAGCCCCAGCCTCCTGATTCGAGCCACTACCGACGCGACTCCCGCCGTGGCCCGTACTGACGCCTCTCCAAAAGAGCTGCCACGAGCTGTCACCAGGGTATCGTCGGCATAACAAGTTACGCTGACCCCCTCAGATCGTCCCCTCTCAGAGCCCAGTCGTACCCGATGTTCCACAGGAGTGGTCCTAAGACCGACCCCTGCGGAACACCGCAGGACAGCCTCTTCTCCTCCCAAGTACCGCACGTGGGGTACCTGACGGTTCTATCGGTGAGGTAATCCTCCACCGTCCTCCGTAGGTACTCAGGCACGGCATGGCGCCTTAGTGCTGCCTTGATGCAAGCCCAGGGCAGGGAGTTAAACGCGTTGGCGATGTCTAAAGACACCGCCAGAACCACCTCGCCCCTGGAAACTGCTTCATCCGTCAGGGCCTTCACACGCGCAATTGCGTCGATGGTGGACCTGCCCCGACGAAAACCGAACTGGTGTACGCTGAGGTCCGGTCCCACTCCCTCAAGGTGCCGGACGAGACGAGCTGCCACCACGCGCTCTAACAACTTACTGGCCTCGTCTAGCAATACTATAGGCCTGTATGCCGAGGGCGAGTCTGCCGGACGCCCCTCCTTTTGCAGAAGGACAAGTTTCCCCGACTTCCACGCGTGAGGGAACCGCCCCTGAGCCAAGCAGCCACTGAAAAGCGCCCTCACACGTGACTCGAGCGGGCCCAAAGCCAGAACCCAGGCCCGGCCGGGGACTCCGTCGGGGCCGGGGGTAGTGTTTTTGGCTTGAAGCCGTAAGACCGCTGCCCCCAGTTCAGCCTCCGTTACTTCCAGTGCATCGCCCACATCTGCCATCCTTCCCCTAGGTGGAACCATGGGCGGAGGTAGATGCTCTTCTCGCGTAGGAAACAAGGCACTTACCACCTGCTCTATGAGCTGTGGCTGGAGACTCTGCGTGAGCGGGGGTGCCCAGGGACGAAGCTTGCGCCTCACCATTTTGTACGGCCTCCCCCATGGGTCCTTATTCAGAGTCTCGAGCATCTCCTTCTCTGCCTGCTCCTTTGCCTTGCCGATTGCTCTCTGCAGCAGCTTGACAGCCACCGAGTATGCAGCATATAGCCGCTCCTCCTCTGGCACGTCTCGATTGCGCCGCCTCCGGCTGTGAGTGTACTTGCGTCTCGCAGCAACGCAGGACTCACGAAGCTGCGCGAGTTCTGCCGACCACCAGTACACTCCGCGCTTTGGGGGAATCGGACCGACCCTCGGCATGGCCGCATCACACACCTCGACCATGTCACTCCCTATCCTCTCCGCTTCCACGTTGACCTCGACTGGGCCCTCTTGAGCTGGCAGCCAGGCTTTCACCACAGCTGCCTCGACTAAAATTTCCCTGTCCAGGCGCTTGAGTGCCCATCGTGGGCCATCCCCTCTCAAGGGGCGATTTAGGCCTCTCGGGTTAGCCGGAAGAGTGGAAACCTCGAACCGAATGTATCGGTGGTCCGACAATGTCTCCATATCCTCCAGCACCTCCCAGCCTCGAACACGGCGCGCGAGGGCAGCATTTGCGAATGTGACGTCCACGATGGAGCCACCTTGCTGCCGCACACACGTATTTGTCGCCCCTTGGTTAAGTATAATTAGCCCAGTCGACGCCGCCCACTCCTCTAGCTCCGCCCCGTGGGCATCCGTCGCCGGGGATCCCCATGCCATGGACTTGGCATTGAGGTCCCCAGCCACGAGTACCATATTGGGACGACTTCTGCCAATTAGGGCACCGATCTCCAACAGAAACTGTTCGAACTCGGCCAGGGTCCGGTTCGGTGAGAAGTACGCCCCAACCACCATTGTGTCGCCGATCCAGGCCGAAACGTAACCTCGGCCCCTTTCAACTCTTTGTAGCGGCGAGGAACTGGCGGAAGAACTAACTACTATAGCCACAAGACCGTCCAAGTCTCCGCCCCAATTGCTCCTGGGTGGGACGGAATAGGGCTCAGCAATGACCCCAACGTCAATCTGCCACTCCGCTAGGCTTTGGAACAGTAAGTCCTGGGCTCTGGCGGAGTGGTTGATATTCCCCTGCAGGAATCGGATGGCCATATTTATTCTACGGCCATTTCTTCCACCACCTCATCGCTGGCTACTGGTGTTGTTGTGGCCAGCTGAGAAAGCTGCGAGGAGGCTCTTGGGCCATCGCCAGCCTTCTTTCCGTTCCTCGATCGTGGTGCAGTGCATGCGTTGGAGCCAAGCAAGTGACTTGCTGACTTACCTGCCGCGTCGCACACCACACAATGGGGCGCTGCAGAGCACTGTGCCGCCTTATGGTCCGGCTTCCCGCAGCGGTAGCACAGTCCGCTGCGGTCCACTTGCGACTGACACTGCGCCCTGACATGCCCACGTTCCAGGCAGCGGAAGCAGCGCATTTCTCTCGGCTCCAGCAGTTTGACCTGTACCGAGGACCACCCCACCAGGAAACGGCCGCCACCGATGACCTTTTTTGCCGCTAAGACCGGGCAGCGTACCCACACGATGCCGAGACCAGTACGGTCCCGACGAATTTCCCCTGTCTTGACCTGGTCTGTGGCACATTCTCAAGCTCGCGCGACAGCAGTGACTACCTCATCTGGGGTTACGGAGTCGTCCAAGTTTGACAGGCGCAGCTCTGCGCACTTAGTCGGCCTGGAGACTCGGACTCCCTCACCCAATTTTTCCTTTAATTCCTTTGCCAGCTTATCGGCCATCTCGCCACTGGTCACTCCCGGCAACTCCAGGACCCTTGCACCAGTGACTGCTCTCCGGAAGCGCAGAGCCGAGATGCCAAGGTCGGCGAGATTTACTTTGGCCTTGGCCTCAGCCAGCACATTGGCATAGGTCACCCCCTTTGCCTCCGCCTCCGGTTGCAGCGTCAGCACTACTGCTGCCGACCGTGGTGGACGGAGATTGCGAGCACCTTTTTTCGGGCGTGTCTTTTCCTTCCGCGCGTTTGTCTGCGCAGGCGTCTTCTTTTTTGCCCCCCTGGTCCCTTTTTTCCATTTCTGGTCTGACTTTCTGGGCTCAGAAGGAAGTGTTTGTGCCTCTCCCGCATCGGCGGCGTGTTGCGAGCTCACTTTTTTAGCCTTCTTGTTTTTCTTCCCGTCTTTAAATTCCTCCTCCGGTGTGATGTTTCTCGGTGGTGCCTTCGGAGTTTGTCTTGCTGCAGCCGCTTCTTTGGCAGCCAGACTGGTTCTCTTAGGCTTCGCTTTGGGTTTAGTGCTTTTGTCAGTGGAGACGGAAGGAGCGCCTGTCTTCGTTGTCATTAGTGGCTGGGGTTGAGATGTCGTGGTATTGGAACCTTGATCCCCAGGCATGACGGGGGCAGCCTGCGCTGTCCCATCAGCTGCTAATGCGGGTCGAAGCCTGGGCTCCGGTAGCATACGGCACTCAATGCCATCCATGCGTGCGTTAAACATGATGCTCAGCTGATCGCGAGCGGAGCTCGAGGCCTCTTCCACGAGCCGGTGAATGTCCGAGTCAGCCAATGCAGCAGGTTGGCTTCGGATTTCTTCCACCTGCCTGCGCACCTCCGCTAGCTGGCATGTGAGCCGCGCGTTTGCTGCTTCTAGACGGGCAACCTCCTCCGTCGCAGTTCGCGATCTCAGTTCCTCAAAGGCAACCCTGATAGTGGCGATTGAGTCCTTAAGGATTCTCTGGTGCGTGCCCTTCAGATGGCCCGACGTATCAATGACATGCTTCACAGCATTCAAAGCCTCCTGCACATTTGATTCTATGGCAGTCCCCGTGAGATCGTCTTGGCTATGGCCAGGCAGCTGTCTCTTTTGCCGGTCCCTGTCCGTTCCGAGCCGGCCCCTGCCCCGTTTGGGTGTAACCTTCAGGCATTTTTGGCACTGTGGTGTGTTTCCCTGGCTGTAGGCCCCAAGATCGCTCTCGGAGCCAGAGGTTCTGTCATCACTAGCTCGTTTTTCATCCGGTTTACTCCATAGTTTTCCGGCGGGGATACCTCCCTTTGAGCTCACCGTTACCATGCTCAATATGGATGAGTCGGTCTCCGAAAGCCGGGTTGGTTCCGCCTCTTTTTCGTCCATGCGTGCTTTCAGCTCCTTCTCATTGAGGGTCGCAGTCTCCGAACCCACCCTGCAGCTTTCCAGGGCTGGTGCCTGGGCAACAAGCTCGCGATCGCAGCGGGTCAGAACCACCCGTAAGTCCGGAAGCGATCCCCCCCGTGTACTCCAAATCTTTGTTCGGACCCCTTCACTATGCATATCCAGCACCTCGCTCTGCAAGGGGGCCGTTGTCACCAACGACCCCGCCGAGGCTTCTGTGGGCTGTGGGTTGGGCCCGAGTTTCCCTAGCTTGAGTTTCAGGAAATCGGCCTTGGCCCGGGCGAAACCCTGGCTATGGCCTCTTCCTCTCTTACTCGGCGCGAAGCTTGACCTCGCTCCAGGGCCGGAAGTGCCACCAATAGCTTCATCCGACCCGTCCTCTTCGCTTAACAGCCGCTTCCGCAATTCCCCGGATCGGCTCGAGGCAGGAACAGGCAGTGACCCGTCGGATTCGACGTCCGTTGCCAGCGGCGAATAATCCATCTCTTCTTCTTTGGGGAGGTCGCGCGCGTCCACTTTCCCGGGAGAAAAGAATTCCTCCCGATCTGGCGAGAGCATATTCAGCGCGCCGCGAGCCCTCCTCCCACAAAACACCCTCGTGGGGATTGGTGTGGGCGACCGCACGAACTCCAGCGGCACTATTGGCGCCTCCTTCTTCTCTTTTCCGTCCTCGACATCGGGGATGGCGTGGCGTATAAAACGCCCCGCTTTGTCCCGGACTGGGCGAAACTCCAGCATTGGGGGGTTTGGAGAGGGTGCCGCCTTAGCACCTTCCTCGTCCCCTCCTCCACGCAATCTTAATACTAATTCGCAAGCATCCTTGTCCATTAAACATTTGCCATGGTCGTTGTCGATTTCCATCTTTGAGTGCTTTGCCCCCCCAGAATACGATGGGCAGCATGTCACCACAGCGCGGGCACTTGCCCGTTCTGTGGTGTCACCGAGGATTGGGACCCCCTGGAGTAGTGTATCATTACTATAGCCACTCATTTTTTTTTTGCTATTTTTTTTAGGAGGTATGCCCCCCCTCTGACGCTCGTAACTGGGCTCCCCCCAGCCACGCATCCCATCGGCACGCCAGTCACACCTTGGGATTGGGGATTTTTTATAGTGGTTAACTCCACGTGACCCTCCTCTCAGTGAGGGAGGTCCCCGGTCCGCTCAGTGCGGGTTACGGGTTGCCCGTCAGTAGCAGTAGCCACAACAACGCGCCAGGTGGTCTAAGCCACCCTAGGGTAGCTCTTGACTCCGAGCTCCGACTCCGTCCCATGGGGACCTGGCGTCTCGCACTGTGCCCTCTGCTGGTTTCAGAGGGATACGCGGAGCCGCCCCCCGTGTGCTGTTCTTAGTCTGGCCCCTCTCCTCAGGCCTGTCCGGTTTGGGAGGCCCTATCCGACATAGCCCTGAGGGTCATTGGAGCACGCAAGCCCCTTCACCACGGCAAGGTGACAGCAATCGAAGGGGAACCTAACCTAACCTAACCTAACCTAACCTTTTTTTTTTTTTTTTTTTTTTTTTTTTTTTTTTTTTTTTTTTTTCTTTTTTTTTTTTGACGGTGTGAAAATGCATTACGCATACCCTCCAGCCTGGGGAAGGACTTACAGAGGGTTATGTGGGACTCTCTCCTCCGGCCGCCATCCGAGTGATGGTGCCAGGAAGAGCATACCCACTAAAAACACACCGGCGTTATCCTCTCCACTGTTAAGGGGAGTATCATGGGATCGCAAACATTCTACCTTGATACTCCCCCAGATGTCCCGGTCAATTAACCGGAAAACCCTCGCGCCAGAGTAGGAGGGGTTGGTAACGCAACAACCCCTCCTTCGACGAATAGAGCTTTATTGCGAGTCCCCAACCCGTTGCTCTATTGGGGGATCGGGCGGTTCCCGAATTGTAACCGCCTAATTCCTCTCCTTCTGCGCCGGAGCGGGTGTGCGTCTGCCCTTTCTTCACGCTCCCGCTCCGCTTCCTCTTTCTTTAGTAATACCTTTTCGGCAAACCTACAGACTGCTTTCCACGAGCTCTCACTGGTAAGCATCTGTTTGACCACCATGTGTGGCGAGAGGTCACTGACTCCTATCGCCATCTCCAACTCCCACCTCTCTGCAGCCCAAGCAGGACACTCTGTCAGTGTATGAAGGGCTGTGTCGTCTTCATGTTGACAGTGGTGGCATATCGCTGTCGGTTCCCTCTTGATGACGTGCAGATAATGGCCGAAGCAGCCATGTCCGGTCATTATCTGCACGAGCCTGTATGTCAATATTCCGTTCTTTCTGTCCAACCATTTGTCGAAGGACGGGAGGAGAGCCCCTATTGTGTACGTGCCATATGGGGTCTCCTCCAATTGGATTTTCCATCTATCTCTCTCCCGCTTCTTGGCCATTGCTCTCCTGGCTTCTACCTCTCGTGGAGCCAGGCGCACATCTGCCGCTCTGTCTTCCGTCTTTTGGGCATACCTTTCAGCCAGTAGGCGGGCATCCAGTTCCCACGGCATAGTACCTGCAAGGGCACATGCCGCCGCATGTCCAACTGTTGAGTAACCTCTAATCATCCGCTGTGTTATGACCCTCTGCGGTCTTCGGAGAAGGGACCTAGTCTTCTCTGATAGATTTTCTGCCCAAATTGGGGACCCGTATAATGCCATGCTACGCACAACATTTGCGTAGAGGCGCCGACATGGCGCTTGCGGGCCCCCTATGTTTGGGAGCAAGCGTCCCAGTGCCATTGCCATACCAACCAGTCGAGGAGCCAATCTAGTGAAATGTTCCACAAAATCCCATCTGCGATCCAATGTGAGGCCCAAGTATTTTATGTGGGCCTTTACAGGAATCACTTCGCCTTCTACTCTGACTATGTCGTCATTTCGTACCCTCCAGCCTCGTCCTCCAAATACCACCGCCTCAGTTTTGGATAACGCAACCTTTAGCCCCAGGAGGGTGATTCGCCCCACGGTCAATTCTGTAGCTACTGCAGCCCTCCTGAGGGTTTCCTCATATTCTCTTCCCCGAACAGCCACCATTGTGTCGTCGGCGTAACAAATGGTGACCATACGGGGAAGTTGCGCTCCTCGTATTGCCCAGTCAAATCCGATATTCCAGAGCAGGGGCCCAAGCACGGACCCCTGCGGAACACCACACTCCATTGCCCTCTCCAGCTCTGTCAGCCGTTTCGTAGACCACCACTCTATTCGCGAGATAGTGTTCCACGATTTTCCTCAGATACAGGGGAATCCCATGGAAGTGCTTCCTTTATCACCCCGTATGGAAGGGAGCCAAAGGCGTTGGCTATGTCTAATGAGACTGCCACAGCCCCCTCCCCCTTTTCTTTAGCTATATTGGTGAAGCCCCTCAGCATGTTTATAGCATCCATGGTTGACCGCCCCTGTCGGAATCCGAATTGACAGCCACTTATGTTCGGACCCGTATCCTCCAGATGCTTGGTTATTCGCTGCGCTATTATGCGCTCTATTATTTTCCCTGTTTCGTCTAGGAGGACGATGGGGCGATAACCCGAAGGGGAGTCAGCCGGCCGACCCTCTTTGCGCAGCAGGCATAATTTTCCCTGTTTCCAGCATTTTGGAAATGTGCCATTTTTAAGGCAGTCGTCGAAAAGGGCCCGCAACCGGCCCCCGAGATGTTTCAAGGCCAGGGCTAGGATTTTTCCTGGTACACCGTCCGGCCCTGGGGCCTTTTTACTGGCCCTCATTCGTAGGACTGCCCCCGATATTTCCGAGTCCGTGACTCCTGGGATATCCATTCCACCCTCTAGTTCCTCCGCTGGAACAGCCATAACAGGAGGCTCAAAGTTCGGTGCCTCAGGGAATAGGCCCTCTACTACTCTTGTGAGTAATTCCGGCGCTAAGGAATCCATGGGAGCGGCATGTCTCATTTTATTCCTTACAATTTTGTAAGGCCGTCCCCATGGATCCCTGTCCAGCGTTATGAGGAATTCCTCCCGTGCTTCGTCTTTCCTCTTCGCAATCGCTCCTTTTAGTGCTTCTTTTGTAGTCACGAGGGCCACCCGCAATGTCTCGGCCTCTGCTACTGTGTGCCGTCGTCGGCGACAGCGAGTGTATTTCCTACGGGCCTCGTTCGCTACTTGTCGGAGGGCAGCTATTTCAGGCGACCACCAGTAGACCTGCTTTTTTCCAGAGATCTTCCTCGCCCTCGTCATGCCCGCATCACATATAGCTGTGAGCGAGGCACGGAAGCGGACTGCTCTTTCCTCAATGCCCTGGTCCACTGGTGGGGGAGCACCCCAAGCTTCTATAATTGCAGCCTCCTCTATAATTTCTCTGTCGAGACTGGCCAGAGACCAACGGGGGAAACCGTTGGGGCGTCGTATACCCGCTGCCTGCGGTAAAGCCTGTATTGGGGCCACCGGAGATGGAGACACCGTCATCCTTATATAGGCATGGTCCGACAGTGTCTCCACGTCTTCCATCACGCGCCAATTTTCGATGCGGTTGGCGACAACAGGGGTTGCGAACGTAACATCCACAATGGACCCTCCCTGTTGTCGCACGCATGTATTGGCATTACCTTGATTTAATATTATTAGGCCAAGAGCTGCCGTCCAGTCCCTCAGTGCCTCGCCTTTTCTAGTTGTGATAGGGGAACCCCAAGCCGCACACTTAGCATTAAGGTCCCCCATGACAAGGACCGGTAGGGGCGCTACCCTCCTTATAAATGCCCCTAAGTCATTTAAATATCCTTCAAACTCCATCAGGGTCTTGTTTGGAGAGAAGTACGTTCCCACTACTATAATTTTGCCCCATTTTGCTGCCGCAACGCCAGGGCCTTTATGTACCGCTTCCAGCGGAGGATAGTCACCCACTGTCGGTGCTACAAGCGCCACCGTCCCGTCTGCTGCCCCCACCCAGTTAGGCTGAGGAGGAACGCAATACGGCTCCGCTGCCACTGCCACACCAATGCCCCATTCCGCTATTACCTGCATAAGAAGGTCTTGGGCGCGGGCGCAGTGATTTAGATTTGACTGTAAAACTTCGTAAGGGCGTGGCTGCATTACAAGTCCATTGTCCGTTCCTCCTCTGCCACTTGGGCATTCCGTTGTGTCCTAATAGGATCCGTACGTCCTTTTGTTGGGGGAGGGCAGCAGGCTTGGCCTCCCATTACGTGACCGGCTGAGCGCTTAGCGTGGTGACACACCGCACAAAATGGTGCCTCATTGCAGTCAGCCGCTACATGATTCGGCTTGCTGCACCTGAAGCACAAGTTCCCTCTCTCTACTTGCGAGAGGCAAGTAGCACGTGTATGCCCTACTCCCATACACTTATAACATCTGAAAGGGGCTGGGTCTAGGGCCTTAACGAATGCACTAGACCACCCCACCACTAATCTACCTCCCTCAAGTATTCTATTGGCCGCAGTCAAAGGGCATTTTACAATGGTGGAGCCTGTTCCATTGTAATCCGCCCTTATTGCCCCGATATTTATTTCTTCCGGCCTGCAGTTGCCCTTTGTTGCAAGGGCTGCTGTTACTGCCTCAGGGGTTACCGACTCCATCAAGCCGTTTATCCTTAAACCGGCCATTTTCACCGGTCGATAAACCCTCGCGTCATTTCTCTTCTTGACCGTGATGGTAATTCCTGTCCAGAGAGGAAAACAGCAGTAGTGGCACGAGAGCTACGCCGCTACAACGTTGACATAGCTGCAATCAGTGAAACACATCTTGCTGATGAGGGAGAACTAGTGGAGCATGGCGGCGGTTACACGTTCTTCTGGAGGGGCACTGTTGCGCATGAGGTCAGACGTTCGGGAGTGGGATTTGCCATCAAGAATGAGATTGCTAGGCGTTTGGAGGAGTGTCCCGTTTACACCTCGGATCGTGTCATCTCACTGCGACTACATCTGCAGCATAACAACTATCTAAACATCATTAGCATATACGCTCCAACTCTAGACAAATCTGATGACATCAAAGATAAATTTTACGAAGAGCTGACGCAGACACTATCTAATATCAAATCTCGCGAACAGATACTGCTACTGGGCGACTTCAATGCTAGAGTTGGACGTGACTATGAATCTTGGCCAAATGTTCTTGGTAGACATGGAGTCGGTAATATGAATGGTAATGGGCAGCTTTTGCTAAGCCTTTGTGCCCAATTCGATCTTTCGATCACTAACACCTTCTTCCGGCTTCCAATGAAGCACAAGGCTACCTGGATGCACCCGCGTTCCAAACATTGGCATCTTATTGATTATGCCATTGTGCGCCGCCGAGATATTGGCCATGTTAATATTACACGCGTTATGAGGGGTGCAAACTGCTGGACTGACCACCGACTTGTGCTAACCAAGCTTAGCATATGCCTTCGTCGGCCATGTAGGCGGAATGTTGTAAAAACTGTTCGCATAAATACGGAAAGCCTGCGGTGCGTACCAACGAGGGAGGCATATGTTCAAGCAATAAATAATGCTCTGTCTTCACTTGACGTTCATTCTGAATCTGTTGAAACATCCTGGCAGGCACTCTCAACGAAGCTCATGGAAATTGGTTCTCAGGTTTTGGGTCTTAAGGCTCATACACGGGAGGACTGGTTCGATGAGAATGACGTTTCGTTTGCTGAGGCCTTTAGCAAACACAGGGACCTTCTTAGAAAACAGAGTAGGGATCGTGGCCGAGTGGGGGTGGGTGTTTTGGAGAGCATAAAAAGTAGCAGCGCTAGGATTAGAAAGCTTACCAGGGATGCCAAAGATAAATGGTGGCAAGAGAAGTCTCGCCGCCTGCAGTGGCTATCGGACACCAATCAGCTGGGCGCTTTTTATGACGAAGTTCGAAAGCTAACGCGGCCAGCAAGCCACAGCTCTGTTCCTCTAAAGTCTATTGATGGCGTTCAACTTACTAGCAAGGAGGGCATAATGAATCGTTGGGTTGAGCATTTTAGAAATTTACTTAACGTCGATCGATTAGCAGATCTTCAACTCATTCACTCACTGCCGGAATCTGTGTTGCATTTGGAGCTCGTGGATCCTCCAACTCTTAGTGAAACTGCTCTTGCTATAAAACAATTGCGAAACGAAAGGGCAGCAGGTATTGATGATATCTTTGGAGAGTTGCTTAAGTATGGAGGTGACGAACTGCAGAACACCTTGTGGAAACTTTTTGTACGCATGTGGGATGAGGAACAAGTACCGGAAAGTTTCAAAATCTCTCGGATCTGCTCACTCTACAAAAACAAAGGAGACCGTTCCGACTGTAACTCGTACCGGGGCATATCGTTGCTCTCAGCCCCGGGGAAGGTATTTGCCAGAATGCTCCTCAACCGTCTCTTGCCTCTTTCGGAAGCGATATTACCAGAAACCCAGTTTGGTTTCAGACCGGACAGGGGGACTTGTGAAGCCATTTTCTCAATTCGCCAGCTGCTTGAAAAAAGCAGAGAACAGCATCAGCCCATGTTTATGTGCTTTGTACATCTTGAGAAGGCTTTCGACAGTGTACCCCGTGAAGCGCTCTGGCTAGTGCTGGCCAAACTGGGATGCCCTGACAAATTCGTGAAACTCCTTCGTCTCCTTCATGATGATATGAAGTGCTGCATTGCAGTCAATGGAGAACAATCCGAGCTTTTCTCAGTTACATGCGGTGTCAAGCAGGGTTGTGTTCTTGCACCAACTCTGTTTGCACTATATTTTGCCGTTGTAGTCCGCGAGTCTCTAAGTAATTTGTCAGAAGGAATAGGCATTAGCTTCCGTATGGATGGGGGTCTATTTAACATTTTGAGATTAAAATCCCGCACTAAAGTATGCCATGCTGTTATGACAGAAATTATGTACGCGGACGACCTATGTTTTGTTGCCAATTCTGTGGAAGGACTGCAAAAACTAATGTCGAGCCTTAATGATGCTTGCGCTACATTTGGCCTTAAAATCAATGTTAGGAAGACCGAAGTCATGGCCAACGCGAAAGTCTCTGACAGCGCGCCAAATGCAAGTGTAAGCATCGGAGGCGAGGTGTTGCAGCAAGTGGAGAGTTTTAGGTACCTGGGCAGCACAATTACTTCAAAGCACGACCTAGATGCTGAAATAAATAGCAGAATAGGCGCTGCGGCAGCAGCTTATGGGAAACTCCGGCTCAAGGTGTTCCGCTCTCATGACCTAAAACTCTCCACTAAAGTGAGCGTATACATGGCAGCGGTGCTGCCAAACCTTCTCTACTCTTCTGAAACGTGGGTCCTCTACCGTAAGCATATCCGCACACTCGACAGATTCCACCTTAAGTGTCTCCGTGATATCATGAGCATCAGATGGTCGGACCGCGTCAGAAACACTAATGTTCTGAGGCGCGCAAATGTCGGAGGCATTGAGGTGTATCTGATGAGACGGCAGCTTCGGTGGTGCGGGCACGTGTCTCGCATGTCGAAAGACAGAGTGGCAAAGCGCATCTTCTTCTCAGAGCTCCAGAATGGTAAGCGTAAAAGTGGTGGCCAGTACTTGCGTTACAAGGACGTTCTGAAAAGACACATGAAGAGATGCAACTTAGAGCCCTCTGACTGGGAACAAAAGGCAGCGCTGCGGCCGGTATGGCGCAAGCTGATTCATGATCAAATCGATGCATTTGAAATTGAGCGTCGTAATGAGCTTGATAAAAAACGTGAAGATCTGAAGGCTCGTCCACCAATAGCTATGGTATACAACTATGTGGGAGGTGTGTTGACATGTCCAAGGTGCTCTCGTACATTCAGCAGGAAGATCGGGTACGCAAGCCATCTAAGGGCGCATCAGAAAGTAGAACAGCAACAGCCTCGTAATAGCTGATAGAACGCCTGTACAATAAAGGAACCTATCGCACTCCAGAAAGCACAGTCGCTGTGGCCGAAATCGGTCAGGAGGATCATCATCCGTGCCAGACACCTCAATAAGACGAGCCCCATTTGCCGTCTTGCGAACACGTACATGTTCCAAACCCACCTCTGCGAGCCCAATTGACGTCGTGGCCTTCGAAAAGATTGACGCATATGTGGCCTCCGATTCCGGCTTAAGAGCCACTACAATTGCTGCCGTTGAAGGAGCATGCAATTTTCGTGGTTTCGTCGTGGGCTCACGGGCAGCAGGGGCAGGTTTGGCTGTCACTGTTGTTGCCGTTGTTGCTGCCTTATTGGCTTTTTTCTGAGCCTTACGCCCCAGGACCTGTGTCCACGAGACTTCCGGTTGTGAAGCTGACAGGGGCGACGGGGAGTGCGGTACGTCTTGTGCACCCCTCGTGTGCTTAACTCGGGGGGAGGATTGGGTTGCGTAAGCGACCCTGCCGCTGGCGTTTTCATTTTCGGCTGTTGTTTGCCTTGGGGTACTCCAACTGCCGGGCTTGAAGGTGTTGGAGTGGGAGCCACCGGGGCCTTGGCTGGCTGAGATTGCCTCGCCCTTTCCGCTGCTTTCCGATCCGCTGCTAGCGGGGGCCGGAGAATTAGCTCTGGAGGAAGACGTCGTTTAATGTCATCCAGGCGGACATTGATAATGTCGCCCACCGTCTTAATAAGCTCGTTTTTAAGTTCCTCCTTAAGATTCATTAATGAATCTTTTATCTTCGCGTTATTGTCCCTCTGTGGCGGCTGTTCTCTCTCTTCCCTCCTTTCAGAGAAAGCTGTTCGGAGCGCTTTGGTCTCGTCCTGAAGGAGCGCAAGCTGCTCGCGCATCCTCTTGTTGTCTGCGCGAAGAACGCGCAGCTCGTCTCCCTCTTCACGGACCACAAGTGCATCCATTGCCGACACGATCTCCTTGAGGGCGGTGTTAATTTTTCCAACAACTTTGCCGCTGAGGTTGCTGGATTGTTTAACCTCCGTTCGAACCGTGTGTGTGGCATCGCGCACAGCCTCAATCACGTCTTTTTTTGTTTCTGAAGACCCGTTTTTAATGGGGCTTCGTTCCCTGTCCAATTGTGAATTTTTATTTTGTAGACGACCGCTGAATCGACGGCCGCTTTCGACTGCTGCCTCCATTCTCGCTGCAAAATCCTCATCTGGATCATCCCTCAAGCTCGCCTTTGCTTTTGCCATTCCAGAATAATGACCTGGAGCCGCCTTCTCCTTAAGGAATGCCGCTATTTTCGAGGCGCTCTCAGTTTCGGCGTCCTCAGTCTGTGCTTCCCGGACCCTCTTTGACATGTTAATATCACCACCCATGTCCATTTCTGTATTCTCATTGTCGGAATCCTCTTCCGAGTCCGAGATCGTCGCTACGTGGAAGGTGTAGGGGCTTTTCTTAGCTCCCTGTCCCTTGTGGAATTCATCCTCACTCGAAGGGGAACCTTTAGTATTTTTCCCCATCCTTTTATCCTCATAGAAACGTAAAAAAACCACTTTGAAATTAATTTAGGTCAAGCGTGAGCCGGACCTCTTCAAATTTAATGAAACAAAGTTATTTTTTGCCCCCTTCTTAGATTTTTTATTTCGTCCCCAGACAAGCAAAAAGATTTTTAAAAACGTTAAAAATATCAATTTGACGCCCCCTAATTAATCCACTGCACCACAAACCCCTATATTTAGGAATTTGGAAACTATTAACTAAAATGTAGCCAAAACCAACTTATGAAAAAAGTTGGCAGCGCCTGATGAACCGTAATAGCACCGTACAAAATAATTAATAACTCCCAAACTAATGAATTTAAAAATACAATTTAAACGCCCTTTGAATGCCTACAGCTAGCCTCAACTATGTAATAAAATGAAAAATATATATAAACAACAGAAACTACGTTATGATTTTTTAAAAGAAAAAACGTCGGAAAGAGAAATCCGCAAATACGATTATACTTTTTTCTAGCGTTCAAACTTTGAACCCCAATATCTTTCGAACAAGAAGCTCGAAAAATATGGGGCAAAAAGATTCTGAAAGATAAAAGTATAAGCTATTTTTAAGTGAAAGAAAAATTTCAAAAAGAGAAGAAAAAGTAGGAAAAAACATTTTTTGAAAATAAAAAACGCCTAAACGAAAAAAGTGAGTTTATATGAAAACAGGAAAAAAATTAAAAGTGAATAGAAAAGCTAGAGTTAACAGAGAATAGATAAGACACAAAAATACTTCGCAATTTTCCGCACTCTACCTCAAAATTTCACTAATTTTCCTCAAAACTACCACCAAATTAAACCTCCAACCTAACCTAACCTAACCTAACCTAACCTACCCTAATAGACATGTAAAAAAAAAAAGATTAAAAAAAAAAAAAAAAAAAAAAAAGAGTAATAATAAAAAAAAAAACAAGCAACCCGATACATACATGAAGCCCTATTATGAAGTGTTCTAGATTTTAAGTAGATTTAAGTCCCATTGTAAGACGTTAAGTAAAATATTGTAAGAAATGATTTGTAAAAATGTAATAAAAAAGACTCTGACTCCCGTTAGAGGAAACGATGTACTGGCATATCGAGTTTTTAGCCGGTAAAAGTCCGGCACTATCTGGGCCTCCCTTCCCTGGTGTCCATGAAGATTTTCTCTATATGTCAAATTGTAAAAAAAAAAAAATAGTAATAATAAAAAAAAACAAGCAACCCGATACATACATGAAGCCCTATTATGAAGTGTTCTAGATTTTAAGTAGATTTAAGTCCCATTGTAAGACGTTAAGTAAAATATTGTAAAAAATGATTTGTAAAAATGTAATAAAAAAGACTCTGACGCCCGTTAGAGGAAACGATGTCCTGGCATATCGAGTTTTTAGCCGGTAAAAGTCCGGCACTATCAGGGCCTCCCGTCCCTGGTGTCCATGAGGATTTTCTCTATATGTCAAATTGTAAAAAAAAAAAAACAAAAAAAAAAAAAAAAAAAAACCTAACCTAACCTAACCTTTTTTTTTTTTTTTTTTTTTTTTTTTTTTGACGGTGTGAAAATGCATTACGCATACCCTCCGGCCCGGGGAGGCCATTTGGAGGGTTATGTGGGACTCTCTCCTCCGGCCGCCATCCTAGTGATGGTGACGGGAGGAGCATACCCACTAAAAACACACCGGCGTTACCCGCTCTGCCGTTATCGGGGGACGCCCTGGGATCATATTTATTCTACCAGTACGTCCCCCCGGCTGCCCCGGCTTACACCGGGCGCACCCTCGCGCCAAAGGAGGGGAGGGTCGGCAACGCAGCGACCCCTCCCCCAGACGTGTAAGGCTTTAAGTTGTGGGTCTCCATCCCACCGGCCCTACTGGGGGAGTAGGCGGTTGATATACTGCAACCGCCTTCTCCCCACCCGTCTGCGCCGGAGCGGGTGCGCATCGGCACTGTCTTCGCGCACTCGCTCCGCTTCCTCCTTCTGCGACATGACTTTGTCGCAGAAATCTACGACAGCCTTCCACAACCTCTCGCTGCTTAGCATACGGGACACTAAATTATGCAACGAGAGGTCGTCTGTCCTCAAAATAGCTCTCAGGTTAGCACGCTCTACGACCCAGCTTGGACATTCCTCTACTGTGTGTCGGGCCGTGTCGTCCTCACAGTCACAGTGGTGACAGCTTTGTGTTGGCTCCCGCCCTATTCGGTACAGGTAATGACCAAAACAGCCATGCCCAGTCATTACCTGTACCAGCCTGTAGTCTAAAGTGCCCTTCTTCCTCACGAGCCAACCCTCAAACGATGGGAGGAGTGCCCCTATTGTCTCAGTACCATAGGGGGACTCCTCTAGCATTCCTTTCCACCTATCTCTTTCCCTCTCAACTGCCGCTCTTCGTCTCGCGGCTACCTCCCGTGGGGCCAGGCGTTCATCCTCCTTTGTTCTGGCCTCCACTCTCACTCTATATCTATCTGCCAGCAACCTGGCGTCTAATTCCCACGGCAGGGTACCGGCGAGAGCGCAGGCAGCCGCAAACGAAACCGTTCGGAAACTTCTACATATCCTCTGGGCTATCACCCGCTGTAGTCTTCGGAGGAGGGCCTTCGTCTTCTCCGAAAGCCTCCCTGCCCAAATCGGCGCCCCATATGTCGCCATACTTCTGATGACATTTGAAAAGAGGAACCTAACCTAACCTAACCTAACCTAACCTAACCTAACCTACCCTAACCTAACCTAACCTAACCTAACCTTTTTTTTTTTTTAAGAGGGGAAAATGCGTTACGCATATCACTGAGGCACGGGGACGGGCCCCAGTGGTTATGTGGGACTCCCATATAGGCTAATGAGACCCATGGTGTACCCACTAAAAACCCCTCTGTGTGCCGGCTCACTGCTGTAAAGGCGAGGCCACAGGGACGCCGAAGCACAACTTCCGCGACCTCGCCAGCGGCTGTCCGGAGATCGGACGCGACTCAAGGGGGAATTGTTCCCCCGTTCCTCATTTGCGGGCGCACCGCGGGAGCGGCACGCCTTCCAACACAGGGACCCTTGTGTGGGCGACAGACGTCCCCGAGCTTATCGCCCACAGGTGCCCTTAAGGGGGAAGTCGGCGGTCATAAGCCAACCGCCGCCGCCCGACACGTTTGCGGCGCATAGGTTGGGAATCTGGGTCATCTTCCCTTTCGCGCTCCGCCGTTTCTTTTTTCACAATCACCGCTTCGCAGAAATTGAGCACAGCCCTCCAAGATACATCTCTGTCCACCATGCTGCGGACTACGGCGGGTAGCGAGAGGTCGTTACCCACTGCAGCTCTGAGCGTTCGACGTTCCTCATCCCAGGCAGGGCAGTGCTCTAGCGTGTGCTGTGCGCTTTCCTCTGGGCAGCTGTTGCAATGATGACATTTTTTGGTCAATTCCCTTCTCGCTATTTGGTGCAAGTACCATCCAAAACAACCATGCCCCGACAGGATCTGTGTCAGTCTGAATGTCATAGGGCCATGGTCCCGGTCAAGCCATTGTTTTAGGACCGGACGGACTGCCTCGATGGTCCTATGACCAGCACTAGGATACGCAAGCCTCTGCTCCCAAATTTCCATCATTTCAAGGCGAATAGCGTCACGCCGTCCTTCGATTTCTCTTGGTGCTGGTGAATCGCCTCTCTCAGATGCCTCCTCGTGCCAGCGGTAGACCGCTGCGAGGGCTTTTGCTTCAAGGTCCCAAGGAAGAGACCCAGCCAGCACACATGCTGCTTCGAAGGAAATCGTACGATACCCTCGAATTGTCTTTGTGGCCATTGCCCTTTGCGGTGTTTTTAAGACAGATATTACCTCCCTTTTAAGTATGTCAGCCCATACTGGGGCCCCATACAGAGCCATTGATCTCACCACTCTCATATAAAGCCGTCGACATGACGCCTTTGGCCCCCCCGTGTTCGGGAGTATACGCCCTAAAGCGCCAGCTGCTCCCAGCAATTTCGGCATCAAGCTCTTGAAGTGAGCATGAAATGTCCACCTACTGTCTAGTACGAGCCCCAGGTATCTCATATTGGGCTCAACTCCTATCCTTGTTCCACCTACCACTATGTTCGCGTCAGGCGGAGGAGCATTTCGGGGCCCATGGAAGCATATAGCTTCGGATTTTTGTAGGGCCACTTTCAACCCCAACCGCCGGATTCGACTGACGACGTGAGCGACTCCGACTGTTGCCAGTATAGCCGCCTGTCTAAAATTCTTTCCCCGAGCTGTTACCAAGGTGTCATCGGCATAACAGCAGAGATCTATGCCATGTAGGTTTGCACCTCGTAGAACCCAGTCATACCCAATATTCCACAGAAGTGGTCCAAGAACCGACCCCTGTGGAACACCGCGGGACATCGGGTATCTTACCCACTCCTTAGGACCCGGGTATGTTACATACCTTTCAGATAAGTACGAATCAATTATCCGCCACAGGTAACCTGGCACCTCGTGGTATCGCAGCGCCTCCTTAACACAACTCCATGGCAGCGTGTTAAATGCATTTGCAATATCTAGAGACACTGCCAAGACAACTTCTCCTCGAGACACTGCTTCGTCTGCCAGGGCCTTAACACGAAGAATGGCACCGACTGTAGAACGACCACCACGGAAACCAAACTGACAGTCCGCCACATCAGGTCCGACACGTGTAAGGTGCTTGATGAGGCGGTTAGCTATTATGCGCTCGAAAAGCTTCGCGACTTCATCAAGTAAAATTATCGGACGGTATGCAGAATCTGCCGGGCGCCCTTCCTTTTTTAGCAGAACTAGCTTGCCAGTTTTCCACTGCCGTGGAAATGTGCTTTGTTGAAAGCAAGCTGAAAACATTCTCAGAATTCTCGGCTCTTGAACTTTGCTGGTCAAGACCCAGGCACGGCCCGGTATACCGTCCAGGCCCGGGGCTGTATTTTTGGCCTTGAGCCTAAGCATAGCTGCTCCTAACTCACCTTCGGAAACATCCGGCACTTCCTCTTCTTCATATATTGCTGTCGGTGCTGGTGCCATTGCGGGTGGCACAAAGTTTTCGCAGGTCGGAAAAAGTGCTTCCACCACATCTCGTAGTAAGTCTGGCTCGAGAATTCGCGTCAGGGGGGGAGCCCAGGAGCGAAGCTTGCTTCGTACCATCTTATATGGTCGCCCCCACGGGTCATTATTTAGTGTCTTTAACATTTCTTGCTGAGCGCCTTCCTTTGCCTGTTTTATTGCAAGCTGCAGGGCTTTTGTACGCTCTCTGTAGAGTGTATACAGTTCTGTTTCCCGGACAGGATCTCTGAGTCTTCTCCTTCGCTGATGACTATAGAGGCGCCTCGCCGCAACGCATGACCCTCGTAGTTGTTGGAGATCCATTGACCACCAGTAAACCTGCCGTTTAGGCGGATGGGGCTTAGCTCGAGGCATTGCTGCGTCGCAAATGTTTATCATGGCTCCATTGAGCCACTGTGCTTCTTCTTCTACGTCTACCGGGTCTGCAGGGACAGGGACCTTTTTTTTTTTTTTTTTTTATAGAGGGGAAAATGCGTTACGCATACCGCCGGGCCTCGGGAACGTAAAGCCCAGGCGGTTATGTGGGACTCCCATTTCGGTGTACCCACTAAAAACCCCTCTTTTTGCCGCCTCGTCGCTAAAAGGCGAGACCACGGGAACTCCGAAGTACACTACCGTGGCCTCGCCAGCGACTGGCTGTTGAGCCTCCTCTCTGAGGAATTTGTCCTCTTACGCTGGGTATGGCGTGGCTAGATGCCACGCTCTTCGCCTCGAGGACCTATACCTTTAGGGTGACAGTCGTCCCCGTGACTGCCCCCCGGAGGTCCTCCTTAAGGCGGCAAGCGGCGGTCATGGGCGACTCGCCTGCGCCCGGGTCTCTTGCGCCGCATCGGGTGAGCTTCCACGTCCTGCTCCCGCGCGCGCTCAGAGGCTTCTTTCTCTGTCATTACTAGTTGACTGTAGTAAGACACCGCCTTCCATTTAGTCCTATTTTCTAGGATGCCCCTTACGACGCTGGGTAGCGATAAGTCGCTGCCGACCACCGCGGTCAGCTGGTTCCGCGCCTCGTTCCACCCCCTGCACTCTGCCAGCGTGTGCTGTGCTGTGTCTTCAGCATTATCGCAGTGATGACACGCTGGCGTTGGCTCCCTCCCGGATATTTTGCACAGGTACTTCCCAAAGCACCCATGGCCCGTAAGCACCTGTGCGAGGTGGAAAGTTACCACTCCATGTTGTCTCCCTATCCATTCTTTCAGCATGGGCTGGATCGCGTTGACCGTCCAGTGGCCGGCACTTGGGGTCTCCAGTCTTTCGCCCCACTTGCGAAGGAGTAAATCGTGGGCATTTACCCTCCAGCGCTTAACCTCCTCGAGCATAGGCTCTTGCCCTCTAGCTCTCGACTCCGCGATCTGGGTGTACACTCCTGCCAGAGCTTCCGCGTCTAAATCCCAAGGAGGTGTCCCAGCGAGTGCGCAGGCTGCCTCGCAGGAGATCGTGCGGTATCCTCTGATGACTCTTAATTATCGCCATGACCCTTTGCGGTCTTCGCAGAAGGGACTGGTTGTGGGCGTTGAGAGCATCAACCCAGATGGGCGCTCCATATAGGGCCATCGACCGCACTGCCATAGTGTACAGACGGCGGCAGCCCACGTTAGGTCCTCCTACATTTGGCAGAAGCCGGCTTAGTGCTCCGGCTGCTCCCAACAGTTTTGGAGCTAGGCGCTTGAAGTGTTCCTTGAAGTTCCACCGGCTGTCGAGGACAAGTCCCAGATATTTCATTGTCGACCCGATGCCGATGGAAACTCCACCTACCATTAGTTGAGCGCCCGCAGGGGGCGCTCTTCTGGGTCCATGAAAGCAGAGGGCCTCCGACTTGTTGAGAGCAACTTCTAATCCCAGCTTACGGATCCTACCCACCACTTGAGCCACTCCCGCTGTTGCTTTTATGGCAGCTTCCCTAAATGTGCTAGCCGACGCGGTAACGAGAGTGTCATCGGCGTAGCACGTCAGTTCCACCCCCGGGGGATTTCTGCCGCGGAGCACCCAGTCATAGCCGATATTCCACAGGAGTGGTCCCAAGACTGACCCCTGTGGAACTCCGCATGACATAGGTTTCTGGTGCCACTCATTTTGTGCGGGGTATTTTACCGCCCTATCGGATAGGTACGACTCGATGACTTTCCGCAGGTAAAGCGGTACGGTGTGATATCTAAGCGCCTCTTGAATGCAGCCCCAAGGCAGGGTGTTAAAAGCATTTGATATATCCAAAGATACTGCGAGGACAACCCCGCCTTGGGACACCGTCTCCTCCGCCAAGACTTTGACTCGGGCGATCGCGTCGACGGTGGATCGACATCGGCGAAAGCCATACTGCTTTTCACTTAGATTTGGCCCTGCGTTTTCTAGATGCTTGACGAGGCGGAGCGAGATGACTCGCTCAAAGAGTTTGCTCACCTCGTCGAGCAGTACGATTGGGCGGTATGCTGACGGTGAGTCGACCGGACGTCTTTCTTTTTGGATGAGGACTAGTTTTCCCGTCTTCCACGCTCGTGGAAATCTGCCCTGTCCAAATCATGCACTGAATAGTGCCCTAACTCGGAGTTCGAGAGGCCCCAGTGCTACTACCCATGCGCGGCCAGGTATACCGTCCGGACCCGGTGCTGTATTCTTCTGCTTTAGGCGTAGCACTGCGGCTCCTAGTTCTCCCTCGGTAACTTCTGGCAAATTTTGAGCCTCTTCATTAGTGCCAGCCAGATGTTCCGGCGGTGCCATCAGAGGTGGTGTGTGGTCAGCTCTGTCCGGGAACAGAGTGTTTACCACTCGCTGCAGAAGCTGGGGTTGAAGGGTCTGTGTCAGTGGTGGGGTTCACGGACGGAGTTTGCACCTCACCATTTTATATGGTCTTCCCCACGGGTCTTTGTTGAGACTCTCCAGCATCTCCTTTTCGGCTAGGTCTTTCGCTCTTCCGATCGCAGTTTGCAGCGATACGACTAGGTTTCTGTATGCTGCGTAGAGCTGGGCCTCTTTGTCAATATCACGCCGTTGTCTTCTGCGACTTCTAGTATACTGGCGCCGCGCCGCAATACAAGATTTTCGCAATTGAGCCAATTCTGTAGACCACCAGTATACCTTTCGCTGTGGCGGACGGGGCCCAAACCTAGGCATGGCTACATCGCAGTTGTCGGTCATGGCATCCAGAAGCCACTGTGATTCCCCTTCAATGTCCAAGGGACCACCGGCTGCCGGTAGCCAGGACTTAACTAGAGCCGCTTCCTCCAGTAGTTCGCGATTCAGACGTTTCATTGCCCACCGTGGGCTGTCCCCTTCCATGGGGTTTCTTGGGCCTGTTGTTATCGTCTGGAGTGTAGAAACATCGTACCTTATGTACCTATGATCCGAAAGGGTCTCTACGTCCTCCAGAACTTCCCAGCTCTGGACACGACGAGCTAGAGCAGCGTCGGCAAAGGTAATATCGACAATTGAGCCACCTTGTTGTCGCACGCATGTGTGTGCTGTTCCACGGTTCACTACCTGTAGATCATAGGCCATAGCCCACTCCTCCAAGCACTGCCCGCGAACATCCGTTACAGTGGAACCCCACGCCCCGGACTTTGCATTAAAATCTCCGGCAATTAACACGGGTGTGGGATGCAGCTGCCTGGCTACGGCGCCCACCTCTGTAAGGAACTGCTCAAAATCCGCCAGGTTCTTGTTGGGAGAAAAGTAGCATCCTACTACTGCAATGCTATCATGGATTGCAGCTACGTAGCCGTGACCCCTTATAATGCCTTGAAAGGGTGGGGAGCCCGCTAAGCTCCGCGACACTAGGGCAACGGTATTGTCTACGTCCCCAACCCATCCTGTACGGGTAGGTACGGAGTATGGCTCCGCAATTACCGCTATATTTATCAACCACTCTGCCATGCTCTGGAACAGGAGATCCTGAGCCCTGGCACAGTGGTTGAGATTCGCCTGCAGCACTTTAATGGCCATACTCGTATTTATTTTATGTCATTTGTAGACTCCATCTGTACCTCATCCACAGTAGGGGTGGGTGAGCGTACGGGCTGGCTGGGCGGCGAGGGGGCCCGGGAGATATTTCCAGCCTTGGTCTTTGATCTCTTTCGAGGGGCAGTACAGGTCTTGCTCCCTGTCCTATGCCCCGCATCTTTGCCAGATGCTGCACAAAGGGTGCAGTGTGGCTTCGCTGTGCACTCCTTCACCCTGTGTCCCGTCTGGCCACAGCGGTAGCACAGTTCGGATCTGTCAATCTCAGAGAGACATTTCGCCTTTACATGACCCACCTCGAAGCATCGGTAACACCTTTGGGGGCGAGTTTCAAGGAGCTTCACTTGCGCTGATACCCAGCCTATAAGCAGCCATCCTGCTTCGGTTACTTTTTTGGCAGCAGCGACTGGACACCGAACCCACACAGAGCCTAGACTCCAGGGGTCCAGCTTTATGTCGCCAACTTTCACTTCCTGGGTTACACACCCCCCAGCTCGTGCTATCGCTTCAGCGATATCCTCCGCTATGACTGAGTCGTCAAAGCCCGATACGCGTAGTTCGACGCATTTTGTGGGACGGGATACGCGCACCTCTTCGGAACTAAAGAGCTGGCTAAGTTTTTCAGCCAGTTTGTCCGCTTTGGGTCCACTAGTGGCCCCTGATATTTCCAGCAATCGTGCGCCAGTAGCTGCGACTTTGAACCGGACTGACTGAATTTCGAGCTCGGATAGGTTTACTTTTTCTTTAGCTGTGGCAAGAACACTTTTATAAGTGATGCCCTTGCCTTCAGCTTCTGGCTGTAGGGACAGAACTACAGCTGAGGAGCGGGGTACCCGTAGTTTTCTCGCCTTTTGTGCTTGAGTCCGCGGTGCCACTTTCCCTTGTGATTGTGTTCGCTTTTGAGCAGGGTTAAGCTTGCGTGCTGTGGCGGAATCTTTGGCTGATGATCCCTGTACAGCTTTCTTGGCCTTTCTGCCTACTGCTTTGCTCCAACTTCCTTGTGCCGAGGTAGGCGCGTCGATCACTGCTGTTGCCTTACGTATTTGCCTGGCTTCGGCCGCCTCCTTAGCAGCCAAACTGGCTTTTTTACGCTTCGGTTTGCGTTTTGTCTGCTTCTCGTCGTCGGGCATGGAAGACGCGGAGGAAGGAACCGCTTCCATTTCTGGCACGGACGCATGTCTAGTAGGACCTGCAGGGGCAGTCTGTGCTGCCGGCTGATCGGAGGCCAGAGGTGGCCGTATCCGTGGCTCCGGAAGGAGGCGACACTCTAGGGTTTTGAGTCGGGCGTTTAGCATGTCATCCAGTTGCGAACGGTTTTTGTTCAGCGCCTCCTCAACGAGCTGTCTCATTTCTGACTCGGATGTCACGGCAGGTTGGTTGCGTATTTCTTGAACCTGTCGTCGCAGTTCCGCTAGCTGGCATGAAAGTGGTGCATTTGCTGCCTCCAGACGGGCTACTTCTTCTGTCGCAGTGCGCGTCCTTAGCTCCTCGAAGATATCACCGATAGCGGCGACTGAGTCCTTAAGGAGTCTTTGGTGTGTGCCCTTTAGGTGACCTGACGTGGAAATTACGTGGTTCACAGCATTAAGGGCTCCCTGCATCTTTGCTTCTAGGACGGTTGATGTTAAATCCTCCTGGCTATGGCCAGATTGGCCTGGTAGGAACCGGTTAATTTGGCCTCTGCCCCGGTTTGGTGTCCCCTTGAGATATTTGTTGCGCAGGGGCATGCCTCCTTCACTTTCAGATCTGCGGTCATTTTCGGAGCCAGATGTTCCCTCTTCAGTGGGTTGTTTGACGCCGGGTTTGCGCCAGTGTTTCCCGGTGGGGATCGATGCTTCCTCTTGAGCTCACCGTTGCCTCGGATGAGTCAGACCCCGAAAGCTGGGTCTCTTCCACCTCTTTTTCATTGGGGATCGCAGTTTCCGACCCCGACCTACCGCTTTTTGGTGCGGGTGCATGGGCCACAGGCTCGTGGTCGTAGCGGACCAGGACCACCCGTAGGTCCGGAAGCGAACCCCCCAGTGCCTTCGTGCGCGTAATCGTCGCATCTTCATTATGGACATCCGTCACCCCGCTATGCGAAGGGACAGTTGTCGTCGGCGACCCCGACGTAGCCTCCATGAGCTCTGGGGTGGGCCCGGGTTTCCCCCGCCCCAGCTTCAGAAAATCGGCCCGGGCCCTTCCCGCACCCTGGCCTCGTCCTCTCTTATTGGGCCCGGAGCCGGGCCTTGCTTCGGGGCCGGAAGCATCACCACTGGATACCCCGGAGCCGTCCTCTTCACTCAACAGCCGCTTCCGCAATTCCCCGGATCGGCCTGAGGCAGGAACAGGCAGCGACCCGTCGGAATCGGCCGTTTCGGTGTCGGCGTCCGTTGCCAGCGGCGAATAATCCATGTCTTTCCTGGGAAGATCGCGCGCTTCCACTTTCCCGGGGGAAAAGAATTCCTCCCGATCTGGTGAGAACATAACTAGGGCACCGCGGGCCCTCCTCCCACAAAACACCCTCGTGGGGATTGGTGTGGGGGACCGCACGAACTCCTGCGGTGCTATGGGCGCCTCCTCCTTTTCGTCCTCGCCCTTCTCGACATCGGGGATGGCGTGGCGTATAAAGCGCCCCGCTTTGTCCCGGACTGGGCGAAACTCCATCGTAGGGGGGTTTGGAGAGGGTGCCTTTGCACCTTCCTTGTCCCCACCTCCGCGCAATCTTAAAACTAATCCGCATGCATCTTTGTCCAGTAAACATTTGCCATGGTCGTCGTTGTTTTTCCTTCTTGAGTGCTTTGCCCCCCCAGAATACGATGGGCAGCATGTCACCACAGCGCGGGCACTTGCCCGTTCTGTGGTGTCACCGAGGATTGAGACCCCCTGGAGTAGTTTATACTTTTTGAAGCCACTCATTTTGTTGCTATTTTTTTAGGAGGTAGGCCCCCCTCTGACGTTCGTGACTGGGCTCCCCCCAGCCACGCATCCCTTCAGCACTCCAGTCACACCTTGGGATTGGGGATTTTTTATAGTGGTTAACTCCACGCGACCCTTCTCTAAGTGAGAAAGATCCTCGTTCCGCTCAGTGCGGGCTACGAGTTGCCCGACGGTGGCCGTAGCCACAACATCGCGTCAGGTGGTAAAAGCCACCAATGGCAGCTCTTGTATAGAGCTCCAACTTCGTCCCAGTGGGACCTGGCGTCTCGCACTGTGCCTTCTGCTGATTTCAGAGGGACACGCGGAGCCGCCCTCCGTGTGCTGTTCTTAGTCTGGCCCCTCTCCTCAGGTCTGTCCGGTTTGGGAGGCCCTATCCGGCATGGCCCTGAGGGTCATTGGAGCACGCAAGCCCCTTCACCACGGCAAGGTGACAGCAATCGAAGGGGAACTTAACCTAACCTAACCTAACCTTTTTTTTTTTTTTTTTTTTTTTTTTGTGTTGTCCCAGAGAAATGCTTTACGCATACCAATACGTAACATGCCCCCGGGGTGGAGCCAGATATTACGCATTAGTTATGTGGGACTCTCCGGTCAGTTGGACCGGCCTACCCACTAAAACTCTGGGATGCTGCCTCCGTCGTGCCTTAATGGTGGTGCAACGGGATCGTATACCTGTCACCGCAACACCACCAGCACCGTCGCCCTAGGGCGAACCTTCTCCGCAAAAAGAGCACGCTGTAGCATGACCAGCGTGCCCTCCGCCACTGGCCTCCCTTAACCCCGGGGAAGCCGGGACCAGTGTTCCGGTCCCACCCGCACGGCACCAGGAGGACAAACGCCCCTACCCCGGCACCCGTGTAGTGGGGATGTCTTCAAGGAAAACGTCCCTTCCAGCCATGCCACCACTACACTCCTCCCCCAATCAGACGTGGAATCTGCCTAGGCAGAGTCACGCTGATGGGTCTCCGGGTGGTTGGGCTAGCCTCCAAGAGCGGGTCACCGGCCGCCTGCCTATCCACGTCCCTTCATCGGCCACTCCAAAAGTGGGAGCAAAGGCTAGTAAGCTAACCTTTGCCCACCCCAAATGCTGCCCATAACTAGCAAAGTCTGGTCTAGGCGAGACGGGTACCTAAGAGTGCAAACCAAGACAATGATAGCTATTTGTAACATCCAGGATACTTCAACCACCCTCCGTCACAAGGCGTAGTTTTTGCGATGAGTTGGCACCCCATAGTACCAACCCATGGCCCCAGCCTTAACTACCGCTCTTTTCCGCGAGTCCAGGCCATGGCACTCCTCCGAAGAGGCATCCCGCCATCTTCCACCACTGCACCTGGTTCGGGAACTGCAGTACATAAGGCCGTCCTCAGCCTCCCCCTCCCCAGCGCCCACCCCACTAATCTACTCTGTTACCAGAGAGCTCGTGGAGGGACTGACAGGATATTGGCAGCAACGGTAGGCAATACCAACCGATATTACCTACCGTGGCCCCCAGGGTGCACCGTCCAGGAACCCTTACCTATTCCCCCGGATCCACCGGATCAAGAGGAATGAGAAGGGCCCTGGCACTCGAGGAGGTTTCCCGTCATAGCACCCCAACCTAACCTAACCTTTTTTTTTTTTTTTGTTGACCCAGGGGAAATCCGTTATGGATCCCACTCGGCCCGGGAGAAACCGAGTGGGTATGTCCGACTCGCACGGACTAAAACCCCTGGGGTGTTCCACCGCTCGCTTTTGGACGGGGTTTCGGGAACGCGGCTGCCAACTTCCGATACCCCGTCAGCGTTGCCTTTTAAGGCCCATTCTATTGTGGCTGCTCATGCAGCATCCTCCGCTGAAGGCACCTCGGAACACTTGAGGACCTTCCAGCTCGGAACCTCTTCTGGCGGGTGATGGAGCTCCCGATCCATCACCCGCAGGTTCGCGTTAGGGCGGCAGCATTCTGCCTGCGAAGGCTCTTCGCTGCCTTCCTGTCCTCCTGCGGCGCTGAGGGAGCGAGTTGGCGTCATCCTCGCGCCTTCTCTCTGCAGCCTCCTTTTGTGTCATCACTGCGACACTGTAGGTGGTTGTTGCCGCCCACGCCTCCTCACTGTCAGTCATTTGGAGAATTAGTGCTGGCAGTGAGAGGTCTCCTCCCACAGCCGCGGACAGTACAGCGCGAGGCTCCGCCCACGCAGGGTACTCTTCGCGCGTGTGTTGGGCCGTATCCGCGGCTCTCCCGTCACAGTGGTGACATTCTGTAGTCATCTCCCGTCCCACCACCTCACACAGGTACCTGCCGAAGCAACCGTGCCCCGTCAGAAGCTGTGTGAGGTGGAAGGAGGGTGCGCCGTGCTTGCGCTCGACCCATTTTTTCAAAACGGGCCGAATAGCGGCCACTAGATCCCGGCTAGCATCCGGGATCTCAAGTCGCTCCGTCCATTGATGGTAAAGGACGTCGTGCGCCTCTTCCCTCCATTTGCGAATCTCTTCAGGAGCCGGCCAGTTTTCTTCGCTCCTTGCTGCTATGACCCGCCAGTAGACGCCGGACTGAACCGCGGCTTCTAGGTCCCAAGGCGGGCTTCCAGCCAGCAAGCAAGCTCCTGCGTAAGAGACGGTACGGTACGCTCGAGCCACCCTGAGAGCTATGGCCCGCTGCGGCCGCCGTAATAGGGCCGCGTTTCTAGGTCTCAGGGTATCCGCCCATATCGGTGCTCCGTAAAGCGCCATAGAGCGCACCACACTCGTGTACAGCCTCCTACAGGCTCCTCCTGGCCCACCCAAATTCGGGAGGATCCGTCCGAGCGCTCCAGCGGCAGCCATCAGCTTTGGAGCCAACCGCCGAAAGTGTTCCTCGAACTTCCACCTGCCATCAAGAACGAGTCCCAGGTACTTCATCGTTGACCCGACGGCGATGGAAGTTCCCCCCACTGTAATTTTTGAGCCTTGCGGTGGTTTGTTGCGAGGCCCATGAAAGACCAGGACTTCCGATTTGTGTAAGGCCACCTCCAGGCCCAGTGCCCGTATTCTGTGGACCACGCATGCTACCCCTGCCGTAGCTAAGTATGCAGCCTCTCTGTGGGTCCTGCCGCGGGCCGAAACCAGGGTATCGTCAGCGTAACAGGTGACACTGACTGCCGGCATAGTGGCCCCGCGTAGAACCCAGTCATAGCCGATGTTCCACAGCAGCGGGCCCAGCACTGAGCCCTGCGGAACACCGCATGACATCTCCCTTCGCCCCCAGCCGTTAGTAGTTGGGAATATCACAGAGCGCCCGGCAAAGTAATCCGCCACTATGTTTTGCAAGTATTCGGGCACGTTGTGATACTTTAGAGCCGCCTTAATTGTTTCCCAGGGTAGGGTGTTGAATGCGTTCGAGATGTCGAGCGATACAGACATCACCACCCCACCCCGTGAAACTTCCTCTTGCGCGAAATCTCTGACCCGCGCGATCGCGTCCAGCGTGGAACGAAGGGGACGAAATCCATACTGGTAATCGCTAAGACCCGGTTGCATAGTCCTGGTGAGACGAGTGGCTATTATTCGCTCAAAGAGTTTGCTCATCTCGTCGAGCAACACGATGGGACGATAGGCCGACGGCTGATCGGGCGGGCGTCCATCCTTTCGAAGCAGCACCAATTTTCCCGTTTTCCACCGTTCAGGGAATCGCCCGAGAGTCAAGCACGTAGTAAAAAGGGCTCTGACTCTCTCCTCCCACTCACTAAGTGCGATCACCAAAGCACTTCCTGGTATGCCATCTGGGCCGGGGGCAGTTTTCTTTGAGCGAAGTTTGAGAATAGCCACCCTGAATTCCACCTCTGTCAGTGGTGGTACATCTCTTAGTACTTCCGGTAGTCTTGTGATAGGCGCCATCGCTGGCGGAACGAACTCACCCCTCTGTGGGAATAGAGTTTCTACTACTCGCTCCAAGACGTCTGGCTTGAGACTACTTGTTAGTGGGGGCGTCCAAGGTCGGAGTTTTTGCCGCACAGCTCGATACGGCCTTCTCCAGGGATCTCTATTTAGCGTCTCGAGCCACTCCTCCCACGCCGCCTCCTTGGCTTGTGCAATAGCCGTCTGCAAGGATGTACGAGCAGCCCTATAGTTATCGTACAGGATATTTTCATCGGCCTCGTTTCGAATACGCCTTCTTCTGTATCTGGTATACTGACGACGCACAGCCACGCAGGCGTTCCGCAGTTGTCGGAGTTCTGGTCGCCACCAGTATACCTGTTGCTTCGGAGTGAAAGGTTTCGCTCTTGGCATTGCCGCATCGCAAACGCGAACAAGAGCATTGCCAAGATTTTTGGCTTCGTGATCTATCTGTTCTGTCACTGGGACGGCACTAATTCCCCACGACTCAACAATTGCTGCCTCCTTTGCAAGCTGCCAGTCTAGCTTCCTAAGTACCCATTTAGGACTGTTTTCTGCTCTAGGTTGGTTTGGTCTGTACGGTATGGCAGTGGGAGTGAAGAGGTCGAACCGGATATACCGGTGATCGGACAGCGACTCCACGTCTACTTCTACCCTCCAGTTTGGAATAGAGCGAGCAAGGGCATTGGATGCAAATGTGATATCTACGATCGATTCACCCTGCTGCCTCACGCACGTACTTTCCGCACCAGTGTTCATGACATTTAGTCCAAGAGATATTGCCCACTCTTCTAAGACATGCCCCCTCACGTCTGTAATGGGAGAACCCCAAGCTGCAGATTTGGCATTAAAATCCCCAGCTACAATAACGGGCGTGGGGTTTACCTGCCCAACTAGAGCTCCAATTTCAGCTAGCATTGTTTCAAAATAAGCCAAGGTATTATTTGGCGAGGAGTATACTCCAATTATGACTGCACCTCCTACTACGGCAAGCACAAATCCACGACCCCTCACAGTATTTTCAAAGGTGGGAGATCCAGCTACAGCGGGGGCTATTATGGCCACCGTTTTGTCAAGGTCAGATATCCAGTCATCTCGATCGGGATAGAAATACGGCTCTGAAACGACAGCCACGCCTATATGCCACTCTGCCATGGTTTGGACCACAAGATCTTGGGCCCTTGCGCAGTGGTTGATATTCGCCTGTAAACATGAAAGCGCCATATTATTGTGTTTCCATTGATTCCTCTGCAGCTAAATGCTGGGAAGATGAGGCGGCTACCGGGGCAGGTCCTATCTTCTTTCCTTCTCTTGTGGCAGGGCGTGCCTTGCCGCTCTGACAATCTTTGGCACCAAGACGGTGCCCTGCCGATTTACCAGCAGCCGTGCATATAACACACTTCGCTTCGGCGGTGCATTCTCGGGCTTTGTGACCTGCAATACCACAGTTATAGCACAGGCAGCTGCGATCTACACCTCTATCGCACTTTGCCCCAACGTGGCCTGTTTCCAGGCACTTATAGCAGCGCAACGGCTTTGTCTCCAGCAATACCACTCGCGCAAAGACCCAACCCACTTTAATCCGGCCAGATTCCAAAATTTTCTTAGCGGCCGCTACTGGGCAGCTGAGCCATAGTGATCCTGAACCAGTTTGCCCCTGCGAGATTGTACCAGATTTTATGGCGTCCACTGGACAGCCCCCTTCCAATGCAACAGCTGCCACTACTTCTTCGCCAGTAACGGAGTCATCTAGTCCTGTGACTCGAATCTCGGCACATTTCACAGGACGCCGAACTTGGACTTCAGCACCAATGACTGCGCGGAGTTTTTCGGCCAGCTCGTCCGCTGCTGCCTCAGCGTTCTCGGTTTCCGGCGGCAGTTCTAGCATTCGCGCACCAGTGACTGCTGTCCGGAATCTTAAGGCAGAAATTCCGAGCTCCTCTAGTCTGATATTTTTCCGCGCCTCGGCCAGGACAGATTCATATTTTGCCCCTTTTTCGATTGCCTCTGGTTTTAACGTCAGCGTGATGGCAGCCGTACGCGGAGGATTAAGTTTCCTCTTTTTATTTTGTCGAAACCTCGTCTTTGGAGCGCTGAACTCTTTGGGCTCATTCGCTGTTTTGTTCGCCTTCTTGTTTTTGGCTTTACTGCCCACTATTGCACTCCAGTTTTGCTTTTCTGGCACAGCATCTGCGTTTGTACGAAGATTTGCAGCTTCCTGTCTGGCCGCAACCGCTTCCTGGGCTGCTAGGCTGACTCGCTTGCTCTTCTTGCCCTTTTGGGTTTGCTTCTGATGTTCACCAGCAGGGGCAGGGTCCGCGACTGCTGCAGTTTTTGCTGCAGACTGGGCTGTTAAGGAGGTAGGACCTCGATTGTCCAATCCGGTTGGAGCAGCTGATGCATTCTTGCGATCGGCTGCTAATGGAGGCCTCAGCCGAGGTTCCGGTAGCAAACGACTCTCTATGCCTTCCATTCGGGCGTTTAGCATGTTGTTAAACTGGTCCCGGTTCGAGCGTGAAACCTCCTCGATGAGCCGACGAATGTCATTTTCGGCTAATGAAGATGGCTGACATCGCATCTCGTCAACATGCTTCCGCAGTTCAGTCAACTGCCAGGACAGCCGCGCATTAGCTGCCTCCAGGCGGGCGACTTCTTCATTTGCTGTGCGGGACCTGACTTCTGCAAAAGCCGCCCCGATTTTTTCTACTGATGCTTTAAGGTCCCTCTGATGGGTGCCTTTTAAGTGGCCTGACGTGTTGGTGATATTTATAATTGTTCTCAGGGCATTTTGTATGTCTTCACCTAGGTCTGCCAATGTTTTGTCGTCAAATTGTGTAAGAGACACTTGCCGACTCATTACGCGCTCGGCTCTTTCTCGGGCCACGGATTCGGCCAGCGCGTTAGACGCCGCCAGGTCTTTCTGCTCCTGGAGCTGTCTGTCTCGTTCTTTTTCGGTGTTGACCTCCTTCAAAAAATTTCCAAAGCCTATGTATCGGCCCGATGTTGGCGGCCGGCCTCTGCCCCTTTTGGGGGTCCGCTTTTGCAGTTCGCCTTTTGGAATGGCGCCTTCACTGAGAGTCGCAATATCGCTCTCTGAGCCGGAGGATAATTCGAGCTCACCAGCCGGTCTTTTTCCTCCTTTTTTGCTCCAGAATTTTCCATCAAGTTCTGTTCCTTTGGAACTCACAGTCTTCATACTGCATGCTGAGGAGTTTGACTCCGAGAGCCGCTGTATTCTGACGATTGGTTGCAGGTTTGGAGGATTTACGTCAAGCTCGTCAGTTTGGGTGCCCAATATTCTATGGGCTTCACTGCTCGAGCCTTCTCCTTCTGCTCTTCTTGCCTCCTCTTGATGCTGGCCCTGAGAAGGGCCGTTTTCGTATTGGCCCTCAGAAGGGCCGTTTTGGTTGTTTGTTTTTTTATCGTTATTTGCCATAAGTATAATTCCCACGAGTATAGGACGAATGTTAACGCTAGCGGGTGACGCCTATTCCGACTAGTGGACTTAATACTCTAGAGGTCGTCCGGTATCTAGAGGTTTTAACGACTTCGCTGTCGGGTGTTAAAGAGTTTTCCTTCTCGCGGGCCGGCCAGTTAAGGCAAGCCCTCCGCGCCACGAACACTACCCGTACCCCATATCGCCCCTGATGGAGGTCGTTGGGAGAGTGCTGCGGGTTGCGGGATTCAAGGAGAGCTGGCGTAGACTTCCCTATGTAGTTACGTTTAAAACTACCACACACTCGTTTTTCCATCAACATAGGCATGAAGCCTACCACCACTACGGCCATGCGCCAAACATTCAACTCTTCTATTCATTAACCTCATTCATTCACCCTTTCAGACATTATACAATCAAAGCCGTCGGCCCAAAGGCCTCCACCGACAAACACGACACTACGGCCAACGCAGGAGAAGACTCGACTGCCATTACCACTGTGACTGGAAGTTAGCAGAGGGAGAACAGCAAACGCGCAACTGAGCGGCTATCCTCCCCCTCCCAGGGTGCACCACGAGGAGGTCTACCAGCCCTGCACCCCAACCTAACCTAACCTAACCTTTTTTTTTTTTTTTTTATAGAGGGGAAAATGCGTTACGCATACCGCCGAGCCTCGGGAACGTAAGGCCCAGGCGGTTATGTGGGACTCCCATTTCGGTGTACCCACTAAAAACCCCTCTTTTTGCCGCCTCATCGCTAAACGGCGAGACCACGGGAACTCCGAAGTACACTACCGTGGCCTCGCCAGCGGCTGGCTGTTGAGCCACCTCTCTGAGGACTTTGTTCTCTTACGCTGGATATGGCGTGGCTATGTGTCTGCCACGCTCTTCGCCTCGAGGACCTATACCTTTGGGGTGACAGTCGTCCCCGTGACTGCCCCCCGGAGGTCCTCCTTAAGGCGGCAAGCGGCGGTCATGGGCGACTCGCCTGCGCCCGGGTCTCTTGCGCCGCATCGGGGGAGCTTCCTCGTCCTGCTCCCGCGCGCGCTCAGAGGCTTCTTTCTCCGTCATTACTGTTCCGATGTAGTAAGAAATCGCCTTCCATTTAGTACTATTTTGAAGCATGCCCCTTACGACGCTGGGTAGCGACAGGTCACTGCCGACCACCGCGGTCAGCTGGTTTCGCGCCTCGGTCCACCCTCTACACTCTGCCAGCGTGTGCTGTGCTGTGTCTTCAACACTATCGCAGTGATGACACGCTGGCGTTGGCTCCCTCCCGGATATTTTGTACAGGTACTTTCCAAAGCATCCATGGCCCGTAAGCACCTGTGCGAGGTGGAAAGTTACCACTCCATGTTCTCTTCCTATCCATTCTTTCAGGATGGGCTGGATCGCGTTGACCGTCCAGTGGCCGGCACTTGGGGTCTCCAATCTTACGCCCCATTTTCGAAGGAGTAAATCTTGGGCATTTACCCTCCAGCGCTTCACCTCCTCGAGCATAGGCTCTTGCCCTCTGGCTCTTGACTCCGCGATCTGGGTATACACTCCTGCCAGAGCTTCCGCGTCTAAATCCCAAGGAGGTGTCCCAGCAAGTGCGCAGGCTGCCTCGCAGGAGATCGTGCGGTATCCCCTGATGACTCTTATCGCCATGACCCTTTGCGGTCTTCGCAGAAGGGACTGGTTGTGGGCGTTGAGAGCATCCACCCAGATGGGCGCTCCATATAGGGCCATCGACCGCACTGCCATAGTGTACAGATGGCGGCAGCCAACGTTTGGTCCTCCTACATTTGGCAGAAGCCGGCTTAGTGCTCCGGCTGCTCTCAATAGTTTTGGAGCTAGGCGCTTGAAGTGCTCCTTGAAGTTCCACCGGCTGTCGAGGACAAGTCCCAGATATTTCATTGTCGACCCGATGCCGATGGAAACTCCACCTACCATTAGAAGAGCGCCCGCGGGGGGCGCTCTTCTGGGACCATGAAAGCAGAGGGCCTCCGACTTGTTGAGAGCAACTTCTAATCCCAGCTTACGGATCCTTCCTACCACTTGAGCCACTCCCGCTGTTGCTTTTATAGCAGCTTCCCTAAATGTGTTAGCCGACGCGGTAACGAGAGTGTCATCGGCGTAGCACGTCAGTTCCACCCCCGGGGGATTTCTGCCACGGAGCACCCAGTCGTAGCCGATATTCCACAGGAGTGGTCCCAGGACTGACCCCTGTGGAACTCCGCACGACATAGGTTTCTGGTGCCACTCATTTTGTGCTGGGTATTTAACCGCCCTATCAGATAGGTACGACCCGATAACTTTCCGCAGGTAACGCGGTACGGTGTGATGCCTAAGCGCCTCTTGAATGCAGCCCCAAGGTAGGGTGTTAAAAGCATTTGATATGTCCAAAGATACTGCGAGGACAACCCCGCCTTGGGACACCGTCTCCTCCGCCAAGACTTTTACTCGGGCAATCGCATCGACAGTGGATCGACATCGGCGAAAGCCGTACTGTTTTTCGCTTAGATTTGGCCCTGCATTTTCTAGATGCTTGACGAGGCGGAGCGAGATGACTCGCTCAAAGAGTTTGCTCACCTCGTCGAGCAGTACGATTGGACGGTACGCCGATGGTGAGTCGACTGGGCGTCCTTCTTTTTGGATGAGCTGGGCGTCCTTCTTTTTGGATGAAACCTAACCTTTTTTTTTTTTTTTTTTGTTGACCCAGGGGAAATCCGTTATGGATCCCACTCGGCCCGGGAGAAACCGAGTGGGTATGTCCGACTCGCACGGACTAAAACCCCTGGGGTGTTCCACCGCTCGCTTTTGGACGGGGTTTCGGGAACGCGGCTGCCAACTTCCGATACCCCGTCAGCGTTGCCTTTTAAGGCCCATTCTATTGTGGCTGCTCATGCAGCATCCTCCGCTGAAGGCACCTCGGAACACTTGAGGACCTTCCAGCTCGGAACCTCTTCAGGCGGGTGATGGAGCTCCCGATCCATCACCCGCAGGTTCGCGTTAGGGCGGCAGCATTCTGCCTGCGAAGGCTCTTCGCCGCCTTCCTGTCCTCCTGCGGCGCTGAGGGAGCGAGTTGGCGTCATCCTCGCGCGTTCTCTCTGCAGCCTCCTTTTGTGTCATCACTGCGACACTGTAGGTGGTTGTTGCCGCCCACGCCTCCTCACTGTCAGTCATTTGGAGAATTAGTGCTGGCAGTGAGAGGTCTCCTCCTACAGCCGCGGACAGAACAGCGCGAGGCTCCGCCCACGCAGGGCACTCTTCGCGCGTGTGTTGGGCCGTATCCGCGGCTCTCCCGTCACAGTGGTGACATTCTGTAGTCATCTCCCGTCCCACCACCTCACACAGGCACCTGCCGAAGCAACCGTGCCCCGTCAGAAGCTGTGTGAGGTGGAAGGAGGGTGCGCCGTGCTTGCGCTCGACCCATTTTTTCAAAACGGGCCGAATAGCGGCCACTAGATCCCGGCTAGCACCCGGGATCTCAAGTCGCTCCGTCCATTGATGGTAAAGGACGTCGTGCGCCTCTTCTCTCCATTTGCGAATCTCTTCAGGAGCCGGCCAGTTTTCTTCGCTCCTTGCTGTTATGACCCGCCAGTAGACGCCGGACTGAACCGCGGCTTCTAGGTCCCAAGGCGGGCTTCCAGCCAGCAAGCAAGCTCCTGCGTAAGAGACGGTACGGTACGCTCGAGCCACCCTGAGAGCTATGGCCCGCTGCGGCCGCCGTAATAGGGCCGCGTTTCGAGGTCTCAGGGTATCCGCCCATATCGGTGCTCCGTAAAGCGCCATAGAGCGCACCACACTCGTGTACAGCCTCCTACAGGCTCCTCCTGGCCCACCCATATTCGGGAGGATCCGTCCGAGCGCTCCAGCGGCAGCCATCAGCTTTGGAGCCAACCGCCGAAAGTGTTCCTCGAACTTCCACCTGCCGTCAAGAACGAGTCCCAGGTACTTCATCGTTGACCCGACGGCGATGGAAGTTCCCCCCACTGTAATTTTTGAGCCTTGCGGTGGTTTGTTGCGAGGCCCATGAAAGACCAGGGCTTCCGATTTGTGTAAGGCCACCTCCAGGCCCAGTGCCCGTATTCTGTGGACCACGCATGCTACCCCTGCCGTAGCTAAGTATGCAGCCTCTCTGTGGGTCCTGCCGCGGGCCGACACCAGGGTATCGTCAGCGTAACAGGTGACACTGACTCCCGGCATAGTGGCCCCGCGTAGAACCCAGTCATAGCCGATGTTCCACAGCAGCGGGCCCAGCACTGAGCCCTGCGGAACACCGCATGACATCTCCCTTCGCCCCCAGCCGTTAGTAGTTGGGAATATCACAGAGCGCCCGGCAAAGTAATCCGCCACTATGTTTTGCAAGTATTCGGGCACGTTGTGATACTTTAGAGCCGCCTTAATTGTTTCCCAGGGTAGGGTGTTGAATGCGTTCGAGATGTCGAGTGATACAGACATCACCACCCCACCCCGTGAAACTTCCTCTTGCGCGAAATCTCTGACCCGCGCGATCGCGTCCAGCGTGGACCGAAGGGGACGAAATCCGTACTGGCAATCGCTAAGACCCGGTTGCATAGTCCTGGTGAGACGAGTGGCTATTATTCGCTCAAAGAGTTTGCTCATCTCGTCGAGCAACACGATGGGACGATAGGCCGACGGCTGATCGGGCGGGCGTCCATCCTTTCGAAGCAGCACCAATTTTCCCGTTTTCCACCGTTCAGGGAATCGCCCGAGAGTCAAGCACGTAGTAAAAAGGGCTGTGACTCTCTCCTCCCACTCATTAAGTGCGATCACCAAAGCACTTCCTGGTATGCCATCTGGGCCGGGGGCAGTTTTCTTTGAGCGAAGTTTGAGAATAGCCACCCTGAATTCCACCTCTGTCACTGGTGGTACATCTCTTAGTACTTCCGGTCGTCTTGTGATAGGCGCCATCGCTGGCGGAACGAACTCACCCCTCTGTGGGAATAGAGTTTCTACTACTCGCTCCAAGAGGTCTGGCTTGAGACTACTTGTTAGTGGGGGTGTCCAAGGTCGGAGTTTTTGCCGCACAGCTCGATACGGCCTTCCCCAGGGATCTCTATTTAGCGTCTCGAGCCACTCCTCCCACGCCGCCTCCTTGGCTTGTGCAATAGCCGTCTGCAAGGATGTACGAGCAGCCCTATAGTTATCGTACAGGATATTTTCATCGGCCTCGTTTCGAATACACCTTCTTCTGTATCTGGTATACTGACGACGCGCAGCCACGCAGGCGTTCCGCAGTTGTCGGAGTTCTGGTCGCCACCAGTATACCTGTCGCTTCGGAGTGAAAGGTTTCGCTCTTGGCATTGCCGCATCGCAAACGCGAACGAGAGCATTGCCAAGATTTTCGGCTTCGTGATCTATCTGTTCTGTCACTGGGACGGCACTAATTCCCCACGACTCAACAATTGCTGCCTCCTTTGCAAGCTGCCAGTCTAGCTTCCTAAGTACCCATTTAGGACTGTTTTCTGCTCTAGGTTGGTTTGGTCTGTACGGTATGGCAGTGGGAGTGAAGAGGTCGAACCGGATATACCGGTGATCGGACAGCGACTCCACGTCTACTTCTACCCTCCAGTTTAGAATAGAGCGAGCAAGGGCATTGGATGCAAATGTGATATCTACGATCGATTCACCCTGCTGCCTCACGCACGTACTTTCCGCACCAGTGTTCATGACATTTAGTCCAAGAGATATTGCCCACTCTTCTAAGACATCCCCCCTCACGTCTGTAATGGGAGAACCCCAAGCTGCAGATTTGGCATTAAAATCCCCAGCTACAATAACGGGCGTGGGGTTTACCTGCCCAACTAGAGCTCCAATTTCAGCTAGCATTGTTTCAAAATAAGCCAAGGTATTATTTGGCGAGGAGTATACTCCAATTATGACTGCACCTCCTACTACGGCAAGCACAAATCCACGACCCCTCACAGTATTTTCAAAGGGCGGAGATCCAGCTACAGCTGGGGCTATTATGGCCACCGTTTTGTCAAGGTCAGATATCCAGTCATCTCGATCGGGAACGAAATACGGCTCTGAAACGACAGCCACGCCTATATGCCACTCTGCCATGGTTTGGACCACAAGATCTTGGGCCCTTGCGCAGTGGTTGATATTCGCCTGTAAACACGAAAGCGCCATATTATTGTGTTTCCATTGATTCCTCTGCAGCTAAATGCTGGGAAGATGGGGCGGCTACCGGGGCAGGTCCTATCTTCTTTCCTTTTCTTGTGGCAGGGCGTGCCTTGGCGCTCTGACAATCTTTGGCACCAAGACGGTGCCCTGCCGGGATGAAACCTAACCTAACCTAACCTAACCTAACCTAACCTAACCTAACCTAACCAAAAGTGCGCCAGTAAGGTGCGCCAGAAGAACTACATCATTTTTGCTGCGCCATTTAATGGTGCGCCAATTAATCGTGCGCCAATAAAAGTGCGCCAATAAAGTGCGCCATCGAATAGCGCCAGAAGAACTGCGCTATCTCTCTAATTGCTGCGCCATTGAATGGTGCTCCAATAAAAGTGCGCCAGTAAGGTGCGCCAGAAGAGCTGCGCCATATTACTGCGCCATTCTACTGCGCCATCAACACAGGCCAGTGACTATCTAAAACTGCCTGCGTTATTCTAAAATCGAGTCTGTGACTTTATATTGTTAAAATTATTATTGTACCTAGCTTAATTTTAAGACAATACTACTTGATGTAGAATAATTATTGTATTTAGTGCTTTTATGTGTTAATTTTACTGTTTTCTTTGTTCGCTACATTTTAGAAAATCTATCTGTCCTTAAATTTATTTCGATAACACTTACATTTTGACGGCGAATACCATCGCCAGAGCGCCACCTCCCCCTTACAGAGGCGGAAAAACTCCTTAACAAGTCGGGACACTGATAATAGAGTCTGCGACTCTACATAAAATAACTTTTTTATTTCCATCTTCCGCTCTTCTTTTGATACAAATTGTATTTAGTCAATTTATTTCTATTATTTACGACATAGTTGACGCCCCCTCTTTACAGGGGTGAAATACTTTACAACTAATAACAAATTTAGATTTGAACAAGGTAAGGTTTAACTTTGCACCTCCAACATGTTGACAGCAAGAACCCCAGCAAAAAATGAAACCGAAAGACCCAACACTAGTGAAGCAAAAAAGACAGGGATCGGAAATAGAGCAGGTACTTTTACTCTATCGGAGTCGTTGGATCACAGTCCTGAAAAGCTAGAACCGTCAAAAAGCACGAACGAAAGACGCAGTATAGAGGGATGGGAGACAGGCAGCAAAATACCGAGCCCACACAGGAAGGCAACTGAGGCCAAAAAGGTGGGAACTCCAGAGGCTAACCGCAAGGAACTGCCTAAAGTCAAAAAAGGAGAAGCCCCAAAGATTGTGGCAGGAGCCAATAACCAACAGGAAGAAACAAATAAAAGCCAAGCAAAAGCTGTAGTCGCCTCGGAATCGCACCCGAAGGTCGCAGAAGCAAGAGCTTTGCTCTTAAAAGCAAAAGCTCAAATGGCGGCCTCGGGAAACATTAAAAGAGAAATAAAAACCACTGTGATCGAGGTGATTGAACAGTTCTATAAGATCGTAAAAGAGCTGGCGAACGATACAAAAGATAAAAACGATGTGACGAAGGAGGAGGAGAATAAAGGAGACAGAAATAGTGGCCAAGTTAAGAAAATAGATATGGACACCCAGAGAGAGCTCATCGATAAGCTATTTGCGAAGGTTGAGGAAAATAACGAACTGCTTAAGGATAACTTGAGAAAAACTGAGGAGATAGGAGAAAGTATAGTGAAACAGAAGGAACACCTAGAAAGAGCGACATATGCCTCAATTGTCGGAAAGAACCAAACAGGGAAGATGACTCCTGAAAGAACAGCTCTGCACTCCATAGTAATAGCCTCAAGCGACGATACCGAAACTGGAGAAGAGGTGCTAGAAAAAGTAAGAAAGACCATAGACGCCAAGGAAGGCTGGATACAAGTTGAAAAAGTCAGAAAAGCAAAAGATAAGAAAATTATTATGGGGTGTAAGACCCAAGAGGAGAGAAGAAAGATCAAGGAGAGACTAGAGATGGCAGGCAATAACTTTGTCGTCGAGGACATGGTAAACAAGAACCCGCTGCTGGTGCTGAGGGACGTCTTACTGGTTCACAGCGATGAAGATGTAATCAGGGCCCTCAGAAACCAGAATGCGGATGTTTTCCGTGACCTTGACGAAGAGGAAAACCAAATAGAATTTAAATATAGGAAGAAAGCGAGAAATCCCTTAACAGGGCATATAGTGTTAAGAGTTTCACCGGCAATCTGGAAAAGGGCAACCAAGTGCGGTAGGCTGCGTGTGGACCTCCAGAACATCCACGTTGAGGACCAGTCCCCATTGGTGCAGTGCACTCGATGCCTGGGATGCGGTCACAGCCGGCGTTTCTGTAAAGAGACGATCGCTGACTTGTGTAGCCACTGCGGCAACCCGCATTTGAGAGCCCAGTGCCCGGAATTGGTACTGAATGAACCACCGACATGTCGAAACTGTGTGGTGGCAAAAATGGAAAACCGAGCGCACAACGCCTTCAGCAACGAGTGCCCAATTAGAAGAAAATGGGATGCTTTAGCCCGAGCATCAATAGCGTACTGCTAAAGTGGTCCCAACAGCACAAAAGTATCAAATCATTCAGGCAAACCTCCAGCGTAGTAAATTAGCAACCAGCGAGTTTTTATTGGAGGCAACAAAATTGAAAGCAACCGCCGCATTGCTCCAGGAACCATACGTCGGAAGAGAAAAAATTATGATGGGCCACCGGGGAGTCAGAATTTACCAGGACCTGAGAACACCTGAGGACACCGTAAAAGCGGCGATAGCTGTATTCGACCCCACTCTTGACGTTCTACAATACCCAGATCAAACTACAAAGAACATAGTCACAATAAAAATACGGACAAAAGCCTGGACAATCACCCTTGTGTCCTTCTACTTTGAACCAGATAAACCTATTGAGACGTACCTGGAGCATATCAAAAAAGTAAACGACAAATTGGGACCGGATAAAATACTAGCTGGAGGTGATGCGAATGCTAAAAGCATCTGGTGGGGGAGCCCAAGCGGAGACGCGAGAGGTGAGGATATGAACGGGACTCTGGCGGAGCTCGACTGGCACATCCTAAATGCAGGCACTACTCCGACATTCGACACAATAAGAGGAGGAAGATCAATCAGTAGTCATGTGGATATCACTGCGTGCTCAACAGACATGCTGGACTTTGTGGACGGATGGAGGGTTGTGGTCAGCATGACGAGCTCGGATCACAACGGTATCGTTTTCAATATTAATAAACAAAAATCTGAAGGTATAAACATCCAGAGAACCACACGCATTTTCAATACCAAGAAGGCAAGATGGGATCAGTTTCGTGAGAAACTGGCCCAGGCTATGCAGGACAAGGATATCACCATACAAAAATTAAAAAGCCTGAAAAACAAAAATGAAATAGAAATGGCAACAAATAAATACATAGAGGCTATAACAGAAGCATGTAAACATGCCATTCCCCCCAAACTACAAAAAGTAACCCAACCTAACCTAACCTAACCTTTTTTTTTTTTTTTTTTTAAGAGGGGAAAATGCGTTACGCATACCACTGAGACGCGGGGACGGGCCCCAGTGGTTATGTGGGACTCCCATATAGGCTAATGAGACCCATGGTGTACCCACTAAAAAACCCCTCTGTTTACCGCCTCAACGCTATAAGGCGAGGCCACAGGGACGCCGAGGCACAACTTCCGCGACCTCGCCAGCGGCTGTCCGGAGATCGGACGCGACTCAGGGGGAATGGTTCCCCCGTTCCTCATTTGCGGGCGCACCGCGGGAGCGGCACGCCTCCCAACACAGGGACCCTTGTGTAGGCGACAGACGTCCCCGAGCCTATCGCCCACAGGTGCCCTTAAGGGGGAAGTCGGCGGTCATAAGCCAACCGCCGCCGCCCCACGCGCTTGCGGCGCATTGGCTGGGAGGACGGATCCTCCTCCCTGTTGCGCTCCCTTCTTTCTTTCTGCGCCATCACATCCTCGCAGAAGGAGGCCACCGCCTTCCACGGCCTCTCACCGCCGACCATGGCTTCCACCACGGCTTGCAGGGAGAGGTCGTTTCCTATGAGAGGTCGTTTCCTAGGGAGAGGTCGTTTCCTAAACCTAACCTAACCTAACCTAACCTAACCTAACCTAACCTAACCTAACCTAACCCACGCCGTCGACAAGTGGCGCAGATCAGTCGAGGTGCGCCAGTTCTCCCCGGGTGAGCGAATAAAAGTGCACCACTGCGCCAGTGCGCCAGCGATCGCGAGTGCTCCAATATATTTGCGCCACTGCGCCAGTGCGCCACCCATGGCGAGTGCTCCAATACAGTTGCGCCACTGCGCCAGTGCGCCAGCGTTCGCGAGTGTGCCAATTTTGTTGCGCCACTACGCCAGTGCAAAGTTCCAGGACATCGCGAGTTCGCAAATCGTTTTGCGCTGCAAGTTGCGTCGTCGCGCCAGTGACCCATTGAAACTCTGTTGCGCACCAACGGAAGAAATACCACACTATACTGGAGGGGAACCACTGCGCCAGACAAACACCGAGCCACTCAGTCGCCTCAACAAGCAGGGCCCGGAGGCGATCTTCTCCACCAACGCGACTGAAACGCAAAGCTGCCACGCCACTTCGCCGAGCGTCAGTCCCAATTCCACTGACACGAAAATAAAGGAAGACTAGGTCAGTGAATTACTCAAGTTAAAGTAGCTATACTAGAATCGATATAATCAACGAACATATCATAAAGTGCTTAAACTAGCTTACTCACCTGAAGACTCACAGAAGCGTAAAGAAGGAAAAGTGGATACTGTTAAGCAGTATAAAATAGTATAGAAATAGAAAGAGACTAACAAATTTCCACTTAGAAATCATTACTGTAAATTTAATTTTGCTGTACTAACATTATTTTCTGTATTCTTAAACAACTTGTAACATTGTATTCCTAACCACCTTTCGCCTGCGAAAGTGCGCCAGAAAACTGCGCCAGTAGAGTGCGCCAATTAAAAGTGCGCCAATTAAAAGTGCGCCAGTAAGGTGCGCCAGAAGAACTACATCATTTTTGCTGCGCCATTTAATGGTGCGCCAATTAATCGTGCCATTCCCCCCAAATTACAAAAACAAAAACTGACGATGCCGTGGTGGTCCGAGGAGCTCGCCACTATGAGAAAAAACGTGAACACCAAGAGGCGAAGAATCCGTAACGCAGCACCAATCCGAAGAGCGAAAGTGGTAGAAGCATACCTGAAAATAAAGGAAGACTACGAGACGGCAGTGCAACATGCACAAACTGAAAGCTGGAAGGAATTCTGTTGCAAACAGGACAAGGAGGGAATATGGGAGGGAATCTACAGAGTGATGAGCAGGACTGCAAACAGAGACGAGGATCAATTGCTGATAAAGGAGGATGTGACACTCAATGAGAAGGAATCAGTTAAGCTGTTGGCCGATACTTTTTATCCCCCGGACGACCCAAATCAGGACACCGAAGAGCAACGCAGCATCAGAAATCTAGCGGAGAGGGTAAATGAGTGGAAGCATGATGAACAATATGACCCCCCATTTACCCAATATGAACTGAATGCTGCGGTGAAGTCCTTCAACCCCAAGAAGGCACCGGGTGCCGACGGCTTCACTGCGGATATATGCTCGCAAGTGATACATAGTGACCCCGATATATTTCTGACGCTCTTGAATAAGTGCCTGCAACTTGGACTCTTTCCCAAACCCTGGAAGGAAGCGACGGTGGTAGTGCTCAAAAAACCGGGGAAGGATTCGTACGCTGTGCCCAAATCATACAGACCGATAGGACTGTTACCAGTTTTGGGCAAGGTATACGAAAAGATGCTGGTAGCCCGCCTCAGACACTACCTATTGCCGAGAACCAGCGAGCTTCAGTACGGGTTTATGCCGCAGAGGAGCACCGAAGACTCTCTTTATGATCTAATGAAACACATCCGGAATAAACTCAAAGCCAAGAAAATCTTGACACTGATATCATTGGACATAGAGGGAGCCTTCGACAGCGCGTGGTGGCCCGCAATACGCATCAGACTGGCGGCAGAGGAGTGTCCGGTCAACTTGAGGCGGGTTGTTGATGACTACCTTAGGGATAGAGCAGTGCGAGTAAGGTATACTGGGGAAGAACACAGTCAAACCACAAGCAAAGGATGCGTTCAGGGTTCTATCGGTGGGCCCTTGCTGTGGAATCTTCTACTGGACCCACTCCTGAAACAACTACAGAAGAAGGGGTTTTACTGTCAGGCGTTCGCTGACGACATTGTCTTGGTGTTTGACGGTGAGGCCGCATTAGAAATAGAGAGACAAGCGAGTGTCGCCCTCGAGCATGTCACGGCGTGGGGTACTGAAAATAAAATGAAATTCGCGCCACACAAGACCTGCGCGATGGTCATTACCAACCGACTAAAATTCGATACCCCACGCCTAAGGATGAGCGGGATCGACATAAAAATGTCAGAAGAAATAAAACTGCTGGGCCTCACTATAGACCACAAATTGACTTTTAATAAACACGTCGCGAACGTATGCAAGAAATCACTTAATATGTATAAAAAACTGGCGAGAACTGCGAAAATAGGATGGGGGCTTCACCCTGAAGTAATTAAATTAATATATACCGCAGTAATTGAACCCACCATCATGTACGCCGCAAGCGCTTGGGCGCCAGCGGTCAACAAGCTGGGAATCCGTAAGCAGATAAACGCTGTCCAGAGGGGTTTTGCGCAGAAACTGTGCAGGGCTTATCGCACAGTCTCCCTGAATGCTGCTCTCTTGCTCGCTGGAATACTCCCCCTCGACCTGAGAGTCAAGGAAGCAGCCTCATTATACGAGGCCAAGAAAGGGATGTTCAGCCAGATTCTAGGAGACAAAGAAATTGAGCGCATGATCCCAGCAACAAAAGGACCCCATCCAGCGAAAAAAGAGAGCCTAAGCTTTAGCCTCCTTGAAGACGAGGAACAATACCGCAACCTGGCAGACCAAGATGTGCGAATCTTCACAGACGGCAGCAATATTGGGGGAAAGGTTGGAGCGGCACTATCCATATGGGATGGATCAGCCGAAACCAGGACCCTCAAGCTTGCACTCCCATCTTATTGCACAGTCTACCAGGCTGAACTTCTGGCGATAAGCTGTGCAATAAAGGAGGCACAAAAATACAAGGGCAACTCTTGCGGAATCTTCAGCGACTCCAGAGCAGCACTACAAACAATAACAAACCCAGGTTCCCGCCATCCCCTTGCGGTAGAGGCAAAAAATGCAATTAAAGATTGTAAAATCCAAAATAAAGAGATCCACTTATTTTGGATTAAGGCCCACGCAGGGCTGGCGGGAAACGAAAGGGCGGACGAACTCGCAAAAGAAGCTGCACTGAAGTCCAAGAAGAAGCCGGAGTACGATAAGTGTCCGATTTCATTCGTCAAGCGCCTTCTGCGTATGGAGTCGCTTGACGAATGGAACCGTAGATACAAAAGCGAAGAAACGGCCTCAGTTACCAAGATGTTCTTTCCCGATGCGGTGGAGGCGCACCGGGTAGTCAGGAAGATGAGACATATTGGCATAACTACACAGGTTTTAACAGGACACGGTGGGTTCTCTGAGTATTTGTACAGGTTCAAGTGCAAGGAGGATCCCGCGTGTGTGTGTGACCCGGAAATAGGAGAATCGGTTCAGCACATATTGTTTCATTGTCCTGTCTTTGCCCGAAATAGGTATGACGCCGAACACATGATCGGTATGCAGATAACAGTCGCAAATGCACCTGATATTGTGAAAAGCGAAAAACGCAACGAATTTTTTGATTTCTGCTCCAAAATAGTCAAAATCGTAAATAATAGAAATAAATAGCAAAAGAAAATATGATACATATGTATAATGTGTATATTATATATTATTGATATCATAAAGATATAAAACTTGTGAATAAAATAAATGTTAGTTTAAGGAAACTAAAATAAATTAAAGCTAAGAATGAAATGTAAAAGAATAATTATAATAAAAAGATGTTATTGTAACAACAAAAAATTGTTAGAAATAAGATTTAAAAACCGTGTAATTAACTATACACTGGGTTACAAGTATTAAGAAATGTAAAATAAACGAGTCTCCCCAAATTATTTCCCCTCTTACAAGAAATAAAATAGATAGAATAGGTAAAGTAGCTGGGAGTCCCACCCAGAAATAAGAATAAAAGATGACGAAAGATAGAAAGACACAGTATGTAGGATGAAAGTGCGAGCGGTAAACAAGCGAGAACTGGTATGCAAGTGAAACAGAAACAAAGGCTCCGACCACGTTGGAGGTAGAAACGGAAAAAAAAAAAAAAAAAAAAAAAACCTAACCTAACCTAACCTAACCTAATTGAAATTTGCGTGATAAGGATTGCATACGAGATAATGCATACTTATAAGTATCGGGCATAACAAAGTTATCCTGTTTAAATGGTAAACCTACTTCCCACCGGTTATCAATTAAACGTGCAGTTTCGTCTAAAATCTGTATAGCGCGCAGATGTACCTTATTCTCGCGACATAAGGTCGAAACTCCTATGGAGTCTAGGCAATACGATTGCTTTATAAGGTCATTAAGTGCATTGTTATCGAGAGTAGTACTGTCAGTCCCATCGTAAGAATGAGCAAGATGGCAAACATGGTGACTTACCTGAGACGCGGAGGAGTGAGCGCGACTGCAGTAGCCGTGGATTGACCAACCCAGACAACAGCGTGTTCCATAGGGAGCATTTTTTCCGCCATGAATTATCTCGATTAAATAATAATTATCTTCACCGATAAGCAAACGGGGCACTACACGTTCATTACAAACAACATTCTTTATTTTAGACAGTTTGTCGCACGAAATTTGATTTACGGCAATTAAATTTTGCGGTGGTAATTTTAATTTAGAACTTTTACGCAATCTAATATCGTAAGACGTATTGTCCAGTCCAGATATCTTAGCGCGAACCTTTGGTGCGTCGTTTTGGTACACTTCAAGGCCGAACGCATCCACGAATCTGATCGCACTAGGATTGTCACTTTGTAGACCGAGTTCATCCGCAAGAATAGAGTCCATCATCGAAACGGAAGCACAGTCATCAAGTAACGCATAAGTCTGTATTTCACCACTGGGTCCATACAATGTCACTGGAACTACTTTTAATAAAACGTTATCTTTCGAGTCGATTGTCGTATCCGTAAGCGTCGCGACGTGGGCGACCGTAGCATCGACGTCACTGTTGTCGGCGTCGCGCGGCTGAGCAAGCAGCGGGGCCGGCGGGAGCGGCGCGCTCGATTGCTGGTTGCTCGCGGAGTCCGATGATTGTGTGGATGTAGCTCCATTCCAGTGGAGTAAGCGGTGATGTTTTAATTCGCAGTCATCGATATCACAGTCGGGTGCCTCGCAAGTGTTAATGTCGTGGCGGGCGATTAAATATTTGAAACACAATCTTTGTGTTTTAACAAACTTCCATTTATCTCTGCGCATTGCACGTTTAAATACACGGCATTCGGGTAAAGTATGTGCGTCTTTCTTACAAAATGAGCATGATATATTATCAGCGCGTAAAGTAGTAAGTATAGGGCGCGTGTAACGATTTTTGTCCTCAGTTTTATCTCGTTTAAAATGAGGCTCGGTTGGTGCTGGCTTTTTGAACTCTCGTGGCTGCACAGCTCCGGTAACCAGGGTCATATTGGCTTCTTTTTTGAGAAATTGCGCCAACAACTCTAGTTTTGATTCTCCTGCTAAAATCTTCTCGTAAGCGTATTCAGTCCACTTTCCCAAAAGTGTGCTCGGTAATTTGCTTGTAATAGCGGACGCGAGCTCAGGGTTGCGTAAATGATCACCCTGTTTTAGTGCACGTAGTAGCAACACAGTTGTTTACCTTTGTGGCGAAGTTAACTAAGTCTTGCTGATAGTGCGTAGGTAATGGCTGTAACTTACGTAATTGTGCAGTTATGTTGAAAATAATTGTTTCTGCTCGTCCGTACTTAAGTTCGAGAGCATCCATGACATCCTTGGACGAAGTATTGCCAATCAGTAGATCAGTGACGGCTTCTTTAGCTTCGCCTCGCAATGCTCGTCGAAGTCTGGACAAAGTTACGTATTCCGAGTACTTACACGAAGATAAGGATTCGTCGTAGGCATTTTTAAAATGTAGCCATTCTAGGCTGTCTCCGCTAAATACGGGTAGATTGCGTGGAGTGGCCAAACGGCTTAGCAACCGTTCCTCACGTTGTGACGATTGCTCGCCCATCATGCTCTTCAAAGTATTAGCTAATTCCGGGATGCTCCTGGCGGTGTCCACACGCTGTGCCAGTGCTGCACGATCGGAAACGGGCGCGACCGGCTCGGGGAGCACAGCTGGGCTGTACTCAGCAACATGCTGATTTCGATTTAACCAGTCCGACACTCGATCTTCATGCACTTCACTTAAACTGGCGTCTGACTTTTCTTGGTCTTCGGCGTCAACGGCGGCAAGGTTAGCTTCAAGACGCTTATCAATTAGTTCCATCTGGATTCGAGCCTTTTCTTCGGCCGCTTGTAACTCCAAATGTTTACGTCGTGCTCTAGAGGATGCTGTAGATTTCTTGCTGCTTGCAACATAAGGTGCTGGTGACTTAACTTCCTTCTTGGAGTTTGAAGTGTAGGGTATGGCATCTACAGTACAAATACAAATACAAATGATTTATTCGTCGAACACAGGTTATACAACATTACATTGCAGAGAGTGGAAAAACAGGGTTTGTATCACTATGTCGTGCCTATAGGGCATACGAAGTTAATTTTGAATGAATGCACACATGCACCAAATTACAATTTTATACATAAAACAATATATTTAGTCAATTAATTTACTAGTTATTAATATTTAACATAACAAAAACAAGGAAGTAATATATCATAGGTTTCAAACATTATTAGTCATTAGAAATAAGGTTAAGAAAATAGAAAATAAAATTGTCACGGAGAGAAATTATTACATTATGTCAGTTTTTGATAGTAGGAATTAGTAATAAAAATTAATAAAGTTGATTGTCGGCAAGAAATTCGTTATTGGAGTAATAAGCCTTTTTGGTCAAGTATTCTTTGAGTGTTTTTTTAAATTTATTAATGTCACAGATTTTCCTTAAATCTTCAGGTAATTTGTTATAAATTCTAGGACCCATACCAAGAACACTGTTTGATAGAAGTGCCGTGCTTGACGGATGGGCACGGATCAAATATTGCAGACGTTCTCTCGACAAACTTTGAAATAAATTCGGATGGCATTTCACAAAGACAGCTAATTCAAAAATGTATAAACAAGGAAGAGTTAATATTTTTAAATTGAGGAAGTGTGACTTACAGGGTGTAAACCGTGGCAGATTACACACTGCTCTAACGCAATCTTTTTGTGCTATGAAAGCCAAATGCCAATCGGTTGAATTGCCCCAAAAGATTATGCCATAGCGGAGAGTAGAGGAAACAAAGGCATGATAGGCCGTTAGCACAACTGACCGGCTCGAAATTTTGTTCAGCATACGTAGCGCATAAGAGGAACTGCCTAACCTTTTACATATATTATCTATTTGACATCTCCAATTCATATTGCTGTCCAGAAACAGTCCCAGGAACTTTGTGTTATTCACCTGAGTAATTTTTTTTACAGTACCTGGCGGTTCCGAATTCGCCTTCGCTTCGGCCATTACTCGTTGGCGTCGAGTTACTACCATATTCTGTAGCGTATGAAACATTAATATTGCACTGATCCGGTTTGAAGACCAACTTATTGTTGGGTACGCAAGTAGAAAATGGTAAGAAAACTCAGATTTTAAAGTGAAATATGAGAGAGTGCTCGCGTGTCGCGTGGTGAGCAAATAAGTAACGGTAAATCGCACATGTGTCATAGGTTAGGTGTACACGCCAGCGCCCTCTTGAGACTTTATTTGCATATGCAGGTGAACTTCAACAGATGGAGTTAGTATGCACGAAATAAATCTTTATAATTAATGTACTAATTAAAATCCAAAAACACGCCGCTCTTAACGACATCCTCCGAAGGGCGCTCGTCAGTGCCAACGTCCCCGCTGCTCTGGAGCCCCATATTGTGCGGGGCGATGGCAAGCGCCCTGACGGGATGTCATTGATTCCATGGAAGATGGGCCGCGCGCTGGTGTGGGACGCCACTTGCACTGATACGCTGGCGGCGTCCTACCTCCCAGCAACCTGTAAGCGAGCGGGAGCGGCGGCGGACGCCCGGGAGCGCCTCAAGGTCACTAAGTATTGTTGTCTCGGCGCCCAGTACGACTTCACACCATTTGGCGTCGAAACACTCGGACCTTGGGGCAAGGGTGCACTCGGGCTCCACAAGGAGCTCAGTAAACGCCTAAGGGAGGCAACAGGCGACCCTCGCGCGGGCAGCTTTCTCGCACAAAGGATTGCTATTGCAATACAGCGCGGGAATGCTGCCTGCGTGATGGGAACCCTGCCAAAGGGTCCCGGTTTAAGTTTTTAGTGTTTTATTTTTAAGTTAGGTTTTTTTTTTTAGTATTAGTTAGTTTATTTTAATAGTAGTTTTAGTTTGATAGTAGATATAGTACTTAATCATCATTATGTTATTTAAGTTTTTTTTATGAATAAATGTATTGAAATTAAATAGGTAATGGGTAGCCAGAGACTTATGAAATCTATTTAACAGTAAAGGAACATTTCCGGCCTTCATATCCTAGGAACAGACTTAACATTTAAATACTTAACTAAATCTATAGGTACAAATATAAATATTATATTAAAACAATATAATCTATAAATAAAAAAAAACCGACTTCAATGGGAAAATTATTGATTTGTTGATAAAAAACACTATGCCTTTAAGATTTGAGGAGTTCCCTCGATTACTAAACGGGACCAATCTGTATATATATACTGTACTGCCCTGCTAAGGCAAATGGCGGTATCTCATTTTTAGAGATTTTGAGTAAATTGAGAAAACGTGAAATGGGATTTCGCGTCCACTCTGAAAGTCTTAATTTTAAAAGTAAAAGTGTTTTAGTTCTATTAGCCATCCATATTTTCTTTTGACAGGCATTAATTGAAAAAAAAAATGAGGTTTTGACTTTTATTTGAGATACGGCCATTACGCTTAGCATTCGTAGCTCAGTTTTTTGAGTTACTGCTATTTCTCTTTGTACTCTCATATAAAGTCTCATACTAAAATCGGGTGCTAAAAAGTAGTTAAAAAACAATATAAATATACAAAAAAATACACATTTTATTTGTTATTTATTTTATTTACAAATGACAGCTACTGGATTTAATGAAATTACAAACTAAATTTATCTCTTTTTGCGTTATTTTAGTGCTTAAATAAATGTATCTTAAATGTATGACAGGTAATCAATTGCATACATTTTTCAACGAAAAGGGTTTTCTATTTTATTATCTATGTAAATATTATATATCTTTATCCTCTAGCCGCCCAGGAGTCATAACTTGCTAAGGCATATGTGATTCTGTTTTGACAATAAAGATTCAAAATGACATAAATTGTGAGACTTTTTAATAGGTAGGTCATTGGGCGGCAGGAGGTAAAATCGTTAAACTGAATAATACGTCTCTAGTCTATGCACTGGACTCAGAAACAGACAGTTCGTTCCAAAATTTCATCCTATTAGTAGGAATAATATTTTTAAATGATTTTACTATGTTATTTTTTTTTGCCTGTGCTATACCTTCTGGTTTTGTTTTTCTTGGTATTATTGGTATTTTCAGTCAAATAAATAACGAGTTATAAATAAGTAACCAAATTTTAAACATAAACAAACAAACATCACGATTATGTCCTATATGGCTGTAATCAAGTGTTAAACGTTAAATACCTATAAATTTTAACGCTTTTTTATTGAAATAATAGGTATAAACAGTTAAAAACTCCACTTACTCGTACATTGTATCTTTAAGTACAGTAGTTGCATAAACTGCCTTGCACGTTGAACAATCCGCTTCTAATAAGTAGGTTTATTTAACAAAATCACTAAGCCAGTGAGCGGTATCTCAATGAGATACCGCCAAACCACTTAGAAATAATGACTTACCGCTAATTGCTTTCGAATATGTCACACGCAAATTTATATTTTTAAGCAGCCGTTTGGCAGGTTTACTGCTATGCCGCTATTTCGCTTAAAACAACTGAGTTACCGCCTAATGCCTTAGTAAATCAGAGGAATTTTGTGATAGGGATTTTCTTTTTAGGTATTTTTGGTACGGTTTTAAGTAAAATTTGTAAAATTCGATTTTTACATCTAGTACAGAATTTCTTAGGCTACTTGATGCAATATTTAACTCAAAAATCATTTTTTTTGAGTTACCGCCAATTGCCTTAGCAGGGCAGTGGATATATTACTAGGTATCTCAGGTAGGTAAGTATATTGTGCATATTTTTATATAGGTAGGATGTATGTATTTTACGCATTATGTATGTAGGTAATTGGAATTATCTACTACCTATATACGTTTGTTTCAATTAATGGACTATAACCTAACGTTAAAATGGCAAAAACGGAACCCTTATAGTTTCGTCATGTCCGTCTGTCCGTCCGTCCGTCCGTCCGTATGTCACAGCCATTTTACTCAAAAACTATAAGACATATCTTAATAAAATTTATACCTAAGGTGTATTTTATATGCCGCTATTTAGTTATGTAGTTAAATTGTAAAAAGACAAAAACATTATTAAATATCAACATGTTGCACATCAATTGATAGGCCTTTAAAAATAACATCGAGGTTTCTTAAAAGATTTTGTGATCAAGTATATAATATTTTCAGAAATAATCGCTTCGTAAGTCAGAAAAGTTATATCCTCCCCCCTGTAACTTTTGAACCGTAACTCCAAAAAATATGAAAAAATATGCAGATGTGACTTAGTACACACTTTCGACGAAAATTATTTTAAACATTATCAATTTAGCCATTTTTGAGTTAACTCCAAAAAACTTCTGCCATAGGCATCAGATACGACCTTTTGGTATTAGTTTGGTTCTTATGCCATTGATGGTACGGAACACGGAACATCATATGCGTGCGTATATTCATTATGCGTGGTCCGACACGCACTTGGCGGTTTTTTTTGTTTCTTCGCGTTTCACTACAAGTTACTCGCCAGTCACTACGTCACTGCTGTTAGACATTTGGCTATTAATGTAACTTCTATTTACGTACATTTTTCAATAGGGATCAGTATAAGGGTTACATTTTCTAAAGATTTGAAAGTGACTAAGAATCATTAGGATTTTGGCTGATTTTGCTTTTCAGTTTACAGATCTTTTTACGTTGGATTTTTATAGTGTCATTGACCCAAACATAGTTGGACATTTTTGCGGGGTGATATTTTATTGGGAAATGCACATCAAAGTAATGCTTTAATACGTTTACTGAAATCTTTCATTTTATTGTTTGGCCAATTGTTTTTACATAAGACTTCATCCTAATCGAATAAGTATAAACTTCTGGTAAAATCCTGTTTACTAGCGCGTGAAAAGTTTCGTTTTGGCACATGGCAATTCGATTGAGAAGATTTATTAAATTTAGTACTAAAAATTAAACAAAATTAATAGAAAAGTAAAATTATGTAGGGTCAGGGAGGGAACAGTCGCTAGGATTTTTTCAACAGGCTGTTGCATGAAAAATATAAATCCCTGAACCAATTGTTGCAAGCACAGAGCACCGTGCATTATTACACTTTCATATGTAGCAAATATATTTGCTGTTACTTTCACCAAAAAAGATATATCCATTATTTTTTAGAAATTGGGAATCGAGCCGCTGTGTACCGGTTGCTGTACACAGTGACTAGGACCCGCTAGTACACAGTGGTTCTAACAGTACACAGTGGCTCGAGTCACTGTATACTACGCCCTGTAAACAGTAGTTCTAACAGTACACAATTGCTAGGTACGTAGGAATCGAACCTAAATTATATAACAAATAACATTTTTGTTGAATAAAACGGTAATAAGAATAGGTAAGCACAACCCCCGGAATAATCATTCCTGATTTCATTCTTGATTTAAAATAGGTACCTACCTAAATGTCGCATGATTTATTCACTTTCATTTTATTAAAAAAAAGAGTGCATGAATTACTTTTAATAATCACAGAATTTTTATTCTTATTCATATTCAAGTAAATTTTAGTCCAACTCTGTAAGGTGCACAGTGGTTCGCGAGCCACCGTGTACTTTTCCAAAACGAACGTCTGTTGACCTTAGCGTCAATTTGTATTTTAGTTCAAATTAAAAACACAAACAAACACCTAGGGCCTTGAATTATCAGCCAATACTAAGTAGATTAGACACACTCTTCGATAATAACATAAGTAATTGAAAATCTCGTACGAGTTAAGAAAAAAGAGGAGTGAAACTGATCTGGAAATGTAATTTTCATAGCATTAAACACAAAAACGCACCATAACACATTCGCATGGTGCCGGAGCGCCTCACTAACTAGTTCGTACGTGGTCGGGTACGGAACGGTTCCGATTGATGTAGAGGACAGAAATAAAGCTCTTTCTGTTTCTCGCACAGCACATTCGAGTCACTGTTCCCACCGAGCGACTGTTCCCTCCCTGACCCTACACAAACCCATTTACTTTCATTGTTTCGCAAACACGATTTTGTCAAGAACAACCATGGTTTGGTTGTCATTGTTGTCATATGGCATATACACACAACTTATTATTTAGATACATTTTTAGTAAAAATATCCATTAATTACTTATATTTCAGCGAAAACGAATTCCTTTATTTAAATAATATTTTGACATGTGTCAGACGCTTTTTGGCCTAGAAATACAGTTGTCAGTCAGCCATATTTGTTTACCTTATTTTATTTTTCTATTAACCCTGAATTGACGAGTTCATTCATACGTACAAACATTGTAATAAAAAAAAAGTTTATTTAAAATTTATCATTTATTTATATTTTATTTCTTTTTAAACCTAAATCTTAATTCTTAATCTTATTGTACAGATCATATTCATATTAATCACAAAACTGAAGTATAGAGTAGAAGCACCGCTTGTAAAGCTAGCAGACAAGCGGCTGCGAGAGGTCGTGCGGCTGAGCCGGGTACGCCGGGCACGTCAGGCACGTCGGGCACGTCGGGCACGTCGGGCACTGGCTCGGGGTAGTCCAGGCTGCAGAACTCCAGGTTGTCGTCGAAGTCCCGCACCAGCTCCTCGAAGTGCTCCCAGGAGCACCCGGCCAGCGGGCACAGCTCCGTGGGCTTCTCGTTAATGAAGAATTGGACTCTGTGTGTCTGGGACCCGGATTCCGTGCACCTATAGATAAGTAAGTTTATGTCAGTCAGCTGCAATATAGGCATCTGATAGGACAACGCGTCATTTCTAGACTACCTTTGATTTGACGCAGTGTCCTATTTCAGTTAAACGTACCTACAGTAGGTTTAACTGAGAAGCTGTACTGGACTCGACCCTCAAATGGAAGTTCACATGACTAAGCGTGAATAAATCGTATATAAATACTCGTAAGGTTACCACCATTTCTATGCGGAAATTAATATACGTAATTAGGTACCTTATATCTATCGCACTTTGATAAATACGTACAAGTACCTACTTAATAATTACAGTGAAACCTTATTACTACTAATTAAGTCCACATTTTGCGATTTATCGTATACATAAAGAAACTTATTTCAATGTATTAGTAGACTATTCAAATTAATTTTGTCATAATTAATTTACATGAGACCCTGACAGTTAAATACAAGAAAAGCAGACTTCATTAAGTTTTGACGATCTTATTGTGAAATTATTATCATTAATAGTGATATCTGTTTAACATTCTAAAAAAATATATAATTGTATCAACAAACTGCTCTGAATAATTATTAGCTAATATTTATTTGTGAACTAGATAATATTTGTGAATGACGATTCGAAAGTCTTGTCGCTATACTTGCTAAAAGAAATTTTGAATTCGAGTTTGAGAATCATTTCAGTATCATTGTCCGATTTTTCGTCAACAATCAATTTTCTATTTGCATTATCTGCTCTGCCGCTGCCGCCTTGCCGATGTTAACAGCTTATTGGCAGCCGCATCAAGAATCCATCAAATAAGGGAGGCCTGTTTCGACTTGCTAATCGACCACGACGGCGGTAACTATTAGCTACTATCTATGGCGTATAATGAATCATGATGCGGTCACAGCGGCCAGCACAGTCGCGTGTGACGAGCCCACCGTTATCAGGACGTGCGTACCGTCTAGGTACCTATATCAATGTAATAATTCTTTATAGTTCGATTTAGTGTAGGTAGATAACAAAACAGATAGCCAAGGCAATAATTACTTCCTAGTATTTTGTTACCAAGACACATTCTTTTTTATGTGCAGAACTTATTTGAAGAGCCCGTCTATCAAGTAGAGATTCATAAAATAATCATCTTTACCTGTTCAAGACAACCATCATGTTGGTGGAGAAGGCGCCGATGAAGCTGGTGCGCCAGGAGCGCGCGGGGTCGCGGCGCGCGCCCGTCACGGCGGCGGCGTCGCGGAACAGGCCCAGCGCCACGAACGTCATCTCCGTCATGGCATTGTGCGAGAAGTAGGACACGAACTTGTGGCCCGCGCCGCGCGCCGCCGCCTGCATGCGCTCGCGCAGGTCCTTCAGCAGCGGCCCGGCCAGCCGTTGGGTCACCTAGCATAAACATATTTTGAAAATTATTATACAGTCCACTTTTGTCATAGGCTGCCGAGCGTGTATTGACCCACTAATATTCGAAGCCCTGATCTCGTTTATACTAATAAAAACTACGAGTAATCTAAGCACATTTAATTTTCTAACATAACATAACACAATATTCAACTTTCATCTTGTCTTTTGGCGTCATCTCTTATCAAACGATTGCCCAAAAATAGAGCATATACTTATATAGTCTTGTTGAAATGCATGTGACCTACCCATGAGCCGTAGCCGTTCCTGTAGTAGTGGCGAACGTCGTCGCGGTACTCCAGCACCACGAGGTCCTCGTCGGAGAAGGCGGCGCACCAGGCGTCCTGGTGCCGCGGCACCCAGGTGCGGTGGTAGCGGCAGATCTCGTACAGCGTGTACACGTCGTCGGCACTCAGCTGGTACGTGATGCCGAGGCGCTCTTGAACTGCTCTCTGAACCTGTTGTATTAACTTAGTATTATAGTGCCGATTGTGCTTACAACTGAACTGTGATCTTTTGTCATGACGCCTTGACTAAAGTCCAGATTTCAGATTTAGTATAGGCAGTCCATTCAAAGAATAGCTAATGCTCTGCTCAACATGGTAAAATGTGACCAAATAATTTTATTATGTATTTAACTTACGGCTACATATTCGGCAGTTTCAGCGTACTCTTGTAATTGCTCCTCAAGTAAAGTTCCTTCTCTAACTTCTTGCTGGTATCTGACGCAGTTTTCATAAGGCTAAAACAAATAATTACATTATTTGAGGAAGAGGTAGAAATATGTGACTATATATTTATATGAGTAAATCTTATGTCTGTAGTAGTAGTATTAGTAAGCTCACCCTGATCATATCGTCTGTCTCGAAGGGGCCGTCGAAGGTGAGCGTGAGGTTGGTGTCGTCGGTGAAGCCGTGCACGAAGCCCATGACGCTGGCGACGGTGCGCTGCGAGTTGGTGGGCCGGAAGTAGTAGTCGTCGCTGGCGCCCTGCAGTAGGTGCGGGTAGCGCTGCCGCAGGCGCTTGGCGATGTCGTACAGTTCCTCGTAGCCCGTGCCCGTCAGGTACGCCTGCGACTCCAGGATCGTCTCGTTGAAGCTCCACTTACGGAATGCTTCGATGTCCTAACAAAATAAACAACATAGCCTCTAATAAAAAATTGTACAAATTGTATAACCACAGATCGACAGCAAGGTGTTCTCGAAGGAGAACGATATTATAATTGATTTATCTTCAACGGAGTTAGAGTAGACAAGCAGGCCTAGAAATCAATTTCAGCAAGACCAAGGTTATGACAAATTCATCTAAACAGCCAATAAAGGTCGAAAATTTACCACTAGAATATGTCGACTCATATATATACCTAGGTAAGCAAATCTCTTTCCATAAACAAAATAACGAACAGGAAATCGACAGGAGAATTAAAGGAACATGGAAGAAGTATTGGAGCCTAAAAGAAATCTTCAAAAGTCAGATGCCAGTTAAAATAAAGAGAAAAGTCATGGATACCTGCCTATTGCCCTCACTCACTTACGGCTGCCAAACATGGAAATTTACGTACCGTGCAAAAAATAAAATAACCTCCTGTCAACGAAGCATGGAAAGAAGCATGTTAAAAATCAGAAGGATCCAAAAGATACGTCACTCTAGCATAAGAGAGGTATCTGGAGTAATGGACGCCCTATGCCACTCCAAAAAAATGAAATGGCGTTGGGCGGGCCACGTAACCCGCATGAGTGATAACCGTTGGACAACCTTACTGACGTCATGGCCAGGCCCTTCTGGCAAACGAAAGAGAGGAAAACCGAGAACTAGATGGGCAGATGACATCACGCATACGACTGGTAAACAATGGACAACACAAGCGCAAAATAGAGACCACTGGACATCTCTGGAGGAGGCCTTTACCCTCAACTGAGGGGTTCTCGCACGACATTTATATTTATTTATTTCTAATTTCATACATTCTTTCTTATTGTACTCATTTTGTTATGTCGTCAGTATTCTTAATATCATTATTATATAATTAGTAAATTTCTATTTGACATAAGTAATCATAATTTGACAGTATAATTGGAATCAATTTAAATGTAATAATAATTTTATATAAAATAACAATATGGACGCTAAGAAATTGAAAAATGACTGCATGATACAAGTTTGTTTATACCTATTTGATTATGAAATACCTTATATTTTAAATTGCGAGAAATAAAAGGCTTTTTTATTTTTATTTTTATTTTTATTTTATCTTCAACGGATACCTGAGCACAAAGGTGACTGCGGCCGTCCTCCCAGGCCTGAAGGATCTGCCCCTGCACTTGGTCGATGAGCCGCTTCATGTCCACGGAGGACGAGCCCGGGTTGCGGTTGCCGTGCCGATGCAGCGTCCAGACGCTCACGGCCTCGCATGCTGCACGACAACATGGATAATTTGGAAGACTGGAGAATAACATTTGATGGAAACAGTGTCGCCAGGTTGCAATTAGGGCTTGCAATCCCAATATTTCGAATAGTAATTTGTATGGAAATTATTCGAAATATTCGTATTATCCGGATAATATCCGGATAATTGCAAGCATTAATTGCAATGTTGGTTGATGTGTAGGTACTCACATTCAGGGTCAGGATAGTCTCTTATGTCCCCGCGGACGGTTTCGTACGCCGTTTTTGTGGAGTGCAGCAGGTTGGCGCATGGTCGGTTCCAGTAGCAGCTCTCGCTGGCGCCGCATGAGATAGTGGCACACAGACTGACTAAACCAGCAATAAGGATGGAGATCATGTTTCCGGGCGCGCCGTGGTCGCAGGCCGCGGCTGCCGGTATATATAGCCGGTCTAATCAGCGCTCGTGTTTAGGATTTACTAATCCACACCAAGGTTATTTTTGAAAATAAAGACTTTCGCACACGAATTTCTAAATAGTATCCTTAATATTTAGTGATCTATTGTTTTAAAACGTTGAGAGCTTAGTAACTTTCTGCTAGGTGAGCAAAAAAGTGGTATATAGGTTTGAATATTTTCTTAAAGTGACAATTTTTTGCCAGTTGTTAATTTATGATTTACGATATGATCTGTGGTTACTCGATTACAGAAGTCAGATATTACCTAGATATGATTTTACGTAAATAAATATTTGATCTAGGTATATAGTCACTAAATATTATTTATTGATTAGAAAGTAACACTTTTTGCCGCTTTGTTAATTGGGATTTTATTATAAACAAAGATTTGGCTCTGCGCTGAATATGGTAACTCTGTACGGTCGAGAGGCAGCGTGCGGGAACTACGGAGCTCTGTATATTATGAAAGGAGACTAGTTTACCCACAAATCGACGTTTACTTCTATTAGGTACCTAACTTCGCACTCGTCGCACAGTGCCATTGGTCGTTTTATATAAATGCTCGATTTGTGTAATTATATGAAATGACTAAGAGCGGCCCTACAACATAAGTTATGTAATTATTTCTTTTGTGTACAAAAACTATTGTTTTTATTCATCTCCTCTGCATTCGATATGTTATTCTATTAGACTGCCCTTAACAAAGTGTCAGCCAGCCGCCGAGCGTGCAGCCAGCCTAACGCGTAAGTGCGATAATAGTGCGACAATCATCGGCACTAGCCGCGCATGAAACGCATGTCGCACTCGTTTGCTCATTTCACGCTAGTATTATTATTATTTGGAAGCATTTTGCAATATTGATATACAGACCATTATACAGACTCAGCTCACAATTGCGTGCGCGTTCCTTGTACCAAACGTCAGTGAGTCATTATTCAATTCAATCGAAAACAAATTATATAGTTATTTATATTGCCTATCTATCTATATGTATAAAGAGCCGTGAGCATTTTGAGAGATTTAAATCTCGCATTTCTGAGGTCAAAAGAAGGAAAAAACATTATCTGACTTTATTTGTAAAACACCAAATTTTTCCCTTTTTTTCACTTTTTTGGAATGTAAATGTCATAAAAAGTAAATGTCATTGGAAAAAATTAACGGATAAAATAAATTGCAACATTTTTTCTCGTAAAAACTAGTTCATGCAAAGTGTTTCTTGGGCCTTTGATATCTGTCAATAAGAGATGTCTAGACTATGCTCCATACTGGTGGCATCGCCATCAAAAAAGCATTTTACACTTAGTAACAATTAAAAATATTTTTTTTGTAGGTTTTTTTTGTTACTCTGAAAATATGGCGAATTTGGAAAAGTTTATATGACATTTTTTGCTTTAAACATGATCATGAATCTCGCAATACTCACGGGCACGGTGTATATAAAACAAAGTCGTGTCGATCAACTCAAGAATGGCTGAACCGATTTTAATGATGTTTGATTTTTTTTTATTTATCTCCGCCCGAATAGCCCAATAACTATTTGAATATAGGAGAAATAAAAAATAATAATTTGGCGGTACGAAGTTCTCCGGGACAACTTAATTTTTCATAATTTACGATATAAACTCATTAATTATTAAACAGTTACTATATTGCGTGACTTATGAAATAAAAGGCCGTGTGTTGGCACAGAAGAAGTAATTAATAGTACAAGTACAGAAGATTCTCCTTCCTCAATTGGTATTGGAAAAGTCAATATACATATATAAGAATCCATATTAATATTATAAATGGGAAAGTGTATGTGTGTGTTTGTTTGTCCGTCTTTCACGGCAAAACGGGGCGACGAGTTGACGTGATTTTTTAAGTGGAGATAGTTGAAGGGATGGAGAGTGAGATAGGCTACTTTTTGTCTCTTTCTAACCCCCCACTTCCCTATAATTGGGGGTGGAAGTTTGTATGGAGCCCCGAATTTAACGCGAGCGAAGCCGCGGGCAAAAGCTAGTATAAGAATAATTTTAGGATACCTACGTAGTAGTTTTGAAGTCATTCCAGAAAATAGTTATATATACATTTTTTATCTCTGCTGTACTGTACTGTACTATCTGCTTACAATAAAAAAAGTACAGGTCAACGACCTCGTTTTTGAAAAAGCAAGAGAAATGTAAGACAATTTTTCTTTTTACAATTGTCGACTAATTGTGGAAATTTTTCTGTAATTGGACTGAAATTTATGCCCTAGTTCGTAAGCTGCCGAAAGACACCTCTTTTGCAAATGTGCGACGGATATTTTGACAAATAGGTAGAGTGTGGTGCCATAGAATTTTAAAGGGGTGCAGTTTAAAAATGGTTGAGAAAGCAATGGTTTGGGGTTGCTTTATCGATAAAACTCATCATACTATACGTGGTTAACGGCTCGAACATAGGTGTACAAACACATAACTTACACTTTTGACGGATTAGAAAAATTTCGAAATAAACATTAAACACAAAACTTTGCTAGTCCGATGAATAAAAGAAACAGCGCGGCCCCGCCCACGCCGTTGTCTCGTGTCAACTCAGCATGATAAGTCACCGATAACTCTAGATTACAGTACATTTACAATATACTATATTTAAATCAGCGATTATCAAGAAACTACTTAGTGTTAGTTACTGGGAGTGCGCGTGGGCGTGAAGCTTATTCTTCAGTGAATGCATCCCTAGCATTCTGTTATGAAAAATTCAAAGTTGATTTAATTACATAACAAAAGGAAAAATTCGAAATAATAATCTAAATTAATTGATAGTATTTATCGAACGAGCGAAGTGAGTTCTTACAAACAACTTCGGCTACTGGGACGTTTCAGCATTTCGATGGCTTTTTGATTTTGAGAGTTTGTTCCGCGATAACTTTTGTAACGTTTTTCTGATCTTTATGACATTTGTTGGGGTTGTAGCAGAGATCAATATAATTTGAGAGTTCGTATATGAGCAGGATCGGTCAATGAGTTATGGAGCTAGAAGGCGCGAAAAAATCATCACATGGGTCTTGTTATATTGGTCAGGTTGTTTGCAAGTAAATCGCGAGTTCTGAGTTCGAGGCGGACTACTAGTTAATCCAGGTACTTAAATATGTCTCCCTGTATCATAAAGCTTTAGAAACGGCCCGTCTGGGAAACAATGTTACTCTGCGTCCGTAGGAAACACCTTAGACAACCCTACACGTGATCCCTGGGTGGTGCTAAAAGAGTAACAAACTTGGCAGCTGCACTGTCCCATCTGGACCTCGCAGCACTCACTGGATTTTCATTATCATCTGCTTTCACACTACTACTACCCCGGGGAAGAAATGCCTATCTATATCTAGTGACTTGTAGTCATACGATAAATAAAATAACGGTCCGTCTTAATGCCAGAGAGCGCCGCGCCGGGCCTAGACGGGGCCAGGGTGTCGTGTCGAGCGACCGACGCGGCGCGGCAGAAGTGGCGGCCGGCGGCGTGGAGGCCGCCGACCACGAGCAGCCGCGCACGCCGCACCCACGCCGCACCGCGCACAGCTCCGCGGGCTTCTCGTTCACGAACAACTGCACAACATGTGTTGATGAGTTTGTTTCCGTACATCTCATCATGTTAAGTTATTTATTTATTTATTCGGGAAACCAACAGCTAATAATAATAATGTAGCTATATTGGTAAGTAACAGAGAGCCAATTAAAGGTTCCCACCAGTAGCGAGTAGCGTTGCCCTGCCGTGACTAGTTTTATTAATTAATTAAGTCCGCCAGCTTGAACATGTCATGCTCGCTTAAAAGGCTCTGCTTATGGTGGCGTCGTTGATCGGGTCGCCACTTTCCCGAAGAAAGGTTGAGGGAGGCGATGGCTGAGATATGCGTCATACTTCGTACCCTTGGTGCAATAAAGCCACATCTGCAAAGTGACTGCTTTACAGGAGAGAGATTTAAAGATTCTGCCGTTGAAAATTGGTGGATAACTTTTGCACGCTTAAAGTAAGGTTTATAGAACTTTGCAACTGTAGCTATAAAGATGTACTGTATTTAATAAGAAGTAGTTTATTCCAATTATTTCATTATTTTCGAAAATCGTGGGTTGCATGTATACTCACGGCTATATTGCACCAAACCACAGCGAACGTAAGTAGATATCCGTCCTTTTTGCACGGACAGCTGCATGCAACAATGGCATTATGTGACTTTATAACTAGCATTTTTTAAGTCTATAAAAATTATGATACCGGCAGTAAGTAACATCAATAACACTATTAATACGTTTCTTGCCTAAAATATGTTAGTACCACATATAACCGTAAACAACGATGTAAGTGCAATCAATTTTCTAGTACAATACAGCCGTATGTGCATATAAATGCCAGAATCGAAAAAACACATTTCAAAAAGAAATAAGTCACTTAATTGTATTTCCGCTCTTCCCCGTATCCATTTTTGCCAATTTTTGTGCGACGAGCAAAACATCCTTCTCGCCCGGCAACACGGTCACAACTGCATATACGGTGGCGCGGGCGCGGCTAAACCACTCGCTTTAACTTCGGGAAACAACGTCGGCTGTGCCGAAGCGGCCATGTTGCAGGTACTCTTATTCACATGCGTCGTTCTTCACTTGATATATTTCAGAAAATAATAAAGATACAAAAAAAATGATTTTTGTTTCGGATTGTATACATCATTTGTGTAACTTTCGCGTAATAAAAGCATTTTGGACGGAAAGTCACATGTGGCTTTATTGCACTAAGGGTACGACTTGTGAACGGGTGCTGTTTGTGGAGAGTGGTCTGTTTGGGCTAACTGGGGCTACACAACTACGTAACTTTTTATTAAACATATTTAATTTTAGTTTAATTGGCTTTACTCATTCAGTGCTTGTTTATCCATATTTTTTTAAATTAATTTTATTATATAGAATATATAGACACTTATACATCTCTAAGGATAATTTGGAAATAGTATGGAACAATATCATACCTGGGCACAGAGTCGGCTGCGGCCAGCCTCGGCGGCCTGAACGACCTGGCCCCGCAGCGCGTCCGTCAGCCTCTTCCACTGCGGACCGAAGAAACTGTCCGGGTTCTTGTTGCCGTGCCGGATTGAGGCCCAAATACCGACTGCCTCACATGTCCAAATATGAATTTAGAGATTCAGATTTTTTTTCGGTTCTCGTCGGCATTTTGCAATGGAACTTTATGTTAGCGAATGGAATCGATTAAATGAAGTAAGTCTATCCAGACAGTCGTCGGATGAGCACTATCTTTAGATGTGGAAGAACGACTACTGAGAGATGCATGTGGAGCACTCACCGGGGAGACGAGCGTAGTCGCGAATGTCCCCGCGCACGGAGTCGTACGGTTCCAGTAGTAGTTCCAGTAGCAGCTCTCACTTCCACTGTCACATACTGCTTCACTAATTATTCTAATAACTAGTAGGAACCAGATCATTTTCATTATCAGCTGTCCTAATACAGCGCTCAACTATAACTGCATAACATATTATTCTCTGGTGCCACGCACCAGTGTAGCTAACGCCAAGAATGTTTAGTTCTTATCATAATAATTCATACTAATATCATAGTCATTAGTGAACATAATATTTGAAATGATAATTAAACTCTTCAAACGCTTGCTTTACAAGCACCTGCTGGATCATAACCAGCGTGAAAAAGTTTTTCCCCTTTGCGCATATGCATTATAATATATATTGGTATTTGTGTAGTTTATGTAGTAAATATGTATGGAAGTATATTTAAGTACAAATAAGTTTTAGGATAAATCAGCAAGTTTTCTCTTACAACACCCACTTTAGCGAATTTCTGTTTGGCACTATGGTTGACTGGTAGAGAATGCCTCGAGGCATTAAGTCCGCCATTTGTACTTATTTTTATTTTGCAATACAGTTTAAATAAATAAATAAACAAATACTTTGGTGGCGATGTTTATAAATTTTACGTCAATAGAATTTCAAATGTATTCTTTGTGGAATAAGATTGGCTTTTCAAGGAACAGTTTTAGTACAAAGCGAGTTTTGGAAAATATTAAATAGATATTTTGATCAAGGTTGTGTTGGATTTAAAATTTTGTATATCTGAATGTTTGACTATATTGTGTTCATTTTGAAATTATTTGAGTTGCATTTAAAAAATAAACTATGTATATAAAAATATATAAGTGTTTGTTCACAATCAATTGCAATACTTTAATTGTTGTTTTATTTCATGTCATTAAAAGTAAATTAAAATGATAAGAGTAATATTTACTTTATATAACAATAAATACCCTTTAGATTGTAGTGGGCATAAGAGAGTAGGTTAATCAGTCTCAATAAAGAGCTCAAACTAACGACACGTATTCATATTTAACGCAACCTAAGTACCTATAGCCATCCAATCTCCACATGGCGACCTTGCTAGTCGCGCCGGCCGCCGGGCGGCCCGGGCGCATTCCACGACATCAGCAATTCAGACTCTATGTGAAGTGTTAGCCAGTGGTTATATGACTTTTATTACGACGATACGTAACAACTTATCTGCTCCGCGTTATTCGATTCAAGCCAATTTTTAATTGTATATACCTTCGAACTGTATCATTTTCTGCACTGTGAACCAGTGAAGTGTTGGACAATAAAACAAAAAAAATATACACACTCGACGACCTGTGCTGGACGGTGACTTTTTGGAATTACAATGGGCAAATCGTATTCCAAACAAGAGGAGAAGGAAGTCATAATTACACAGAACGCTGCAGGCTCCAATGAAGGCCAGGGTATTAGCGAGCACACCGAGCATCTCCGAATAAACAACATATTGGTGACATGTATTTTGATTATCGTTGCACTGGGGATAATAATTTATGCACTATTCAAGTACAAACAGTGCCACCACAAATGGATTCAACGAGAAATACGTAATGATATGGTACGACGCATTCGTGTAAGGCTTTCGGGACGCCGGAACCAGGTACGAGAGGATGGCGCTGAACGTGGCAACGATGGTGATGAAGAAATGTGTGTGAAGTGAACGGTATACAAGTAAAGTGCTCTTTCTCTTATATTTTTTTTTTTTTTACTTTTTTTTATGCGCGAATAGTTACTTCTACTATAACATACTACCTAGTTTTAATTATGCTATTTTAGTGTTCCACTTATGGAATTACAACTTAATAATGTATTAAGCAAATTAGTAAAACTTCAAGTAGAGTTACGTAAGCTAGGACCCGAACGTAGGCTACAGAAAATCGGGATTAATAAAATAAGCGAGGCGAAAGAAATATATTCGCATTATATACAGTTAATTGAGTCTAGTTCTAGCAGTACTTATACAGAAGAATTTTCCGATTACGTACTTGAAGTAATTTGCAACAAAATAGATAAGATTTATAATAGAATATTAGAATATAGTATCAGTAATTCTAGTGAAGTCCAGAAACAAGTTAAAATGGCAGAAAAATTCGACTTAAAGGAAGTGGGATCACTGATTCCCTTATATGATGGCAAAGATGATACGGTAGAGAGAATTATTGAAGGTATTGAGATGATGGATAGCATATTGAAAGAAGCAGATAACAAGAAATTGCTGATTTCGTTTGTTTTAAAAACGAAATTGACCAGGAACGCAAAAATTAAATTAAATCAAAATTATGATACTGTTTCAGCATTAATCGCTGACATAAAGAAATATTTACTACCAAAAAAATCAGCAAATTCATTGTTAGTGCAATTAAATAGCGTTACACAAAATAACCTATCTGTTGCGGACTATGCCGATAAGATTGAAGAGTTGTTTACTAATCTCACGATTGCGCAAGCGAACAATAATCAACAGGCATGCGAAATCTTGAGACCAATAAACGAAAACTTAGCTATTAAAAAGTTTGCAGACGGTTTGCGCAACAGAAGGTTAGGAACTATAATTTCAGCTAGAAATTACAAGGAGTTGAAGGAAGCAGTGCAAGCGGCCAAGGATGAGGACAGCAGCCAGCCAACCCCCGTTGTTATGCACATGAGAGGCAACAGGAGAGGATTTCAAGTAAGTGGACGGAACAGTCGCGGATACTATAATCAGCAGTATCGCGGCCGATGGAATAGCCGTGGTTTCAATAACCAGTATCACCGTGCCAACAACTGGGCACCCAATACCTTTAACAGGTATAGGGGTAGCAACAGTTACCAAACCAGAGGGCGAGCAACGCGGAATTTCCCGCGTAACAGCCGTAGTGCCCGAGGAAGTCGCGGGCACCGACATAGCGCGATCTACGCTGCTACGACATCTGGAAACCAGGTGAGTGACGAACAACCCAATCTTTCAGAGTTTTTTCGTCCCTAAAGTGTTAATATGTGAAGGCATAAACTACGTATTTACGTGTGAAGGATTAGATTACGTAATTTTTCGAGTCAATGGGCAAGACCTATCTTTTATTATCGATACAGGCGCAACTTGTTCACTAATTCATTTAGATAAAGTTCCAAGTAACTTATTACAAAAGAGAGATTCAGTTATAAAAGGTGTTGGCGGTGGAATCACTTGCAATAACATAGCATATGTATCACTAGAGAATTGTAACCAGATAGCATTCACACATAAGTTCCACGTATTAAATGAAATGCCATGTCATGCAGACGGGCTTATTGGCTTAGATTTCTTGAGAACTCACGGTGCAGATATCGACTTACGGACGAACTTGTTGACGTTGTATTACGGCGACCAAGCTTGTGTGTTGCCAATTCATGGAAATAATGATACTGTTACACATTTATCACTACCAGCGAGAAGTGAGACTTTGCATTTTATGAAATTAAATTCATCATTTCAAATAGGAAATGAATATGTCGTAAATTCATGCGAATTGAAAGAAAATGTTTTTTTAGCAGGAACGATAGGAAAAGTTAAAAATAATAGAATACCGATTAGAATATTAAACACGAGCGATAAGGACATTAAACTACCTATTTTTATACCAGAATTGACATCTTTAAAGGAATATGACATATGTTATTTTAACAAGTACGACAATGGAGTAGAACGGGTGACGCGTTTATTAGAAACATTAAAATTAAATCATTTAAATAAATTTGACAGAAAACTTATTGAGTCCATATGTGTGAAGTATGCGGACGTTTTTTATTTAGATGGTGACAAGTTAGGCACAACAAACATATTGAGTCAGAAAATTAGCGTAAAACCTAATACAAAACCAGTTTATGTAAAACCATACCGTTTACCAGAAACCATGAAACCAGAAATTAGCAGACAGATAAAAAATATGTTAGAAGACGACATTATAGAACCCACAAATAGTGACTGGAATAGCCCAATACTTTTAGTACCCAAAAAATCTGACAATAACACAAAAAAATGGAGGTTAGTTATAGACTACCGAAGAGTAAATAACGTAATTCAGGATGATAAGTTTCCACTACCTAACATTAATGAGATTTTAGACTCGTTGTCTGGAGCTATATACTTCAGTCACTTAGACCTACAGCAATCATACTACCAGACAGCTTTAGATGAAGATAGCAGAAATATTACGTCGTTTTCAAGTAGCCAAGGACAATTTCGTATGAAGAGGCTCCCCATGGGATTAAAAATATCTCCTAGCGCATTTTCACGTGTCATGTCAATTGCCATGTCAGGTCTCTCGTACGAAAAATGCTTTATTGATATGGATGACCTTGTAGTTTTTGGGAGAAACATGGAACAACACAACAAACACTTAACTGACGTGTTAGAACGATTACGAAAGGTAAATTTAAAGGTCAATCCCCAAAAATGTGAATTTCTTAAAAAACAATTGCTTTATTTAGGCCATGTAGTGTCGGCCGAAGGAGTTTTGCCTGACCCTGAGAAAACGAGAGTATTAAAAGATTATCCGGAACCTAATACAACTGAAGAAGTTAGACGTTTTGTTGCTTTTTGTAACTATTACAGGAAATTTATACCGAATTTTGCAGATATTTCATTACCCTTGAATAAGTTAAGTAGAAAAAATGTTACATTTCAGTGGACAGAAGAATGTAAACAAGCATTTATAAATTTAAAGGAAAAGCTAATTTCTCCACCAATTTTACAGTATCCAGATTTTTCTGACGAAAACGAATTTTTCTTACAAACGGACGCTTCCGGGAAAGCGATAGGCTCATGTTTATGTAATAAGGACATGAGACCCGTAGCATACGCTAGTAGAACATTAAATAAGGCCGAGTTAAATTATCCAACAATTCAGAAAGAATTATTATCTGTGACATGGAGTGTCAGATACTTCAGACCCTATTTATACGGAAAAAGTTTTACTATAATGACTGACCATAAGCCACTATTATATTTGTTTAGCATGAGGGACCCATCAAGTCGTTTAATTAAATTCAGATTACAACTCGAAGAGTACGACTATAAAGTTGTATACGTTAAAGGCAGAGATAACGTCGTCGCGGACGCGTTGAGTAGGGTGACCATCACTTCGGACGAATTAAAAAATATAGGAGAGCAAGTTTTGGTTTCAACTAGAGCGCAAAGTAGAAAAGCTTTACAGCAGAGTTTGGATTTCGGAAATACTACGAATCTTAATATTCCCAAGGATTCGAGGCCTGATCAACCTCAAATTTCGGAAATATTAAGAAAACCGAGTAATTCCGTTGAATTGCAATTCATTAAAAGTTCGAATTTAGACGAGTTAAGAGAGAAAAATCTAATTACAATGGAGCAAGAATGTTTTTCGTTAATTGAAGAAAAGTCAATTATATACATAAATCTTAGCTATATGTCGCATTATACGCGAGCCGATTTTGCGAATAAACTAAGTGATTTTTGTAAAAAGATAAATATAACAGAAATATATGTCATTAAGACACAAAATAACGCGTTATTCTTAAAGAATCTTAGTGAAGAAATAATGAGTAATGATAAGTGGTCCGGACCACGCATTAGCATTCTCAGAAATGTTAAGAGAATTTTTGATGAAAAAGAAAAAACAATAATATTAAATGACTACCATCTATTGCCGACCAGTGGGCATGCTGGCATACGACGAATGATAAATAACATTAAATGTAAATACTTTTGGCCAAAGTTAGAACATGATGTTAAGAATTTTGTACGTAAATGTAGTAAATGTCAATTTATGAAATATTCGCGAGAAAATAGGGAACCTATGGAAATAACGACAACAGCCACAACGGCCTTGGAGAAAATATTTCTCGACATCGTAGGACCTTTAGAAACAGATGTTGAAGGTTACTCCTACATCTTAACTATACAGTGTGAACTCAGTAAGTATATCGAAGCGTACCCGCTACGGAACAAAGACACAGTCAGCGTGGCGCGAGCCTTAGTCAACAATTTCATACTAAGGTATGGTATACCGAAGGTCATTGCCACCGATAAGGGGACAGAGTTCACATCGTCAACATTTAGCGAGGTATGTAAACTTTTAAATATTAACAAATTGCATTCCACTGCTTACCACCATCAATCTCTTGGAGCTATAGAAAATATGCATAAGCATTTAGCGGCATTTTTACGAATTTATTGTGACGAGCGTCTAAATACGTGGAGTCACTGGCTACCGTTTTGGTGTTTTGCCTACAACACCACGGTACATAGTTCTACAAAATACACGCCATTTGAACTTGTTTTCGGAAAACAATGTCAAGTACCTAGTAATTTAAGTAATACTTTGGATCCATTGTATAATCCTAATAATTATATGTTAGAATTAAGGCATAGATTACAGTTAGCTCATAAGGATGCGAGAGAGCATTTGTTTAGAAGTAAGTTAACAAATAAGAATTTGTATGATCGAAAAATTGTTCCTTTTGTCTACAAGAAGGATGATTTAGTTTTGATAAAAAACGAAACTGGGAAAAAATTGGACAAATTGTATAAAGGTCCATTTAAAGTTATAAGCGATTGTGGAACGAATATTATAATAGAAAATAAGGGAAAAAATGAAACTATTCATAAAAATCGTGTAAAACTGTTTATTACGTAATGTTTTTCTTTTCTTCGATAAATATGAGCATACAATAATATGCATTAAAATTATATTAATGTTTACCTAACAAATGATACTATGCCCACATTGTTAACTATGTTACATTACTTCAACTTATGAAAAAAAAAATTATTTTGCATTAATTTTTTTTTCTTTTATTAGCCCGGTGATGTAGTGGGCATAAGAGAGTAGGTTAATCAGTCTCAATAAAGAGCTCAAACTAACGACACGTATTCATATTTAACGCAACCTAAGTACCTATAGCCATCCAATCTCCACAAGATAATTGAAATACTTTATTATTTATTTCTTGCCTATTTTGATTAAGAAACCATAACTATTTCCTAAAAGAAATATATTTATTTATATTATCGGTATGTACTTATGAATACTAAACGTAATGGCAATTATTCATTTTATTGACAATTTTATTGTGTCTATCTATCGTTACATCTTTTATAGTGATAATTGTGTATTTTAATAATTATAATAAAACCTATGTTTCCAAATCAATTCAGTTTTATAATTTGCAATTGACGTTACATAGAATAACAACCGAAATAATTTATTTATAAATTCGTCCCATATTTAAAGGGGATATTTTATGCACTAATAAATAGCTATATACACATATCGAAATTAAGTTCAGAAGTGGGATACGTTTTACCTACACGTTTTTTTAACACTGAATAAATTATAATTTCAGAAACATCCGCTGAACAGTCTGGTGACTGCCATCCAAGATACGCTTACCAACCGTCGGCAGGATGACGTCGCGCTGCCAACGTCCGACCCTGCCACTAGCGACAACGGAGCAGAGCCATAGTGCAGCAGCATCGAGACGCAAAGAACTGATATAGAACGGCGTTGTCATGGTCGCCAAGGTTGGTCAGACTGGCCGAGCTCCTTATGAAAGGTTCAGTAGACACTAAAGTGTCCAAAAATTCACTACACTTACTAAGGAATATGAGACATTTAAGATAATTCCAATATTGACTTACAAGCAGATATACAACTCCATTTAATTACATAATAATAAAAAAATTGCATTCTGAAATAAGATTTAACAATCAAAGCTCTTAATTTATGTATTATTAAATTTTTAGTGAGTTAGGTCTATAAAAAAAATACATCTCATCTGTGTCAGCGCTTTCTAGAATTCCACTTAAAGAATTGATTACGAGTTTAACATCCGTACATTGCTTTGGTTATTAAAGTATGCTGCGAACCACTATTGTGTTGCCGGTAGGCGTACGAAATTTTCTTGTATCTGCGAGTACTTGCATATATTTATATATTCATGCATTATATTGGTCTTGGTCAAAATAATTCCTAGATTGTTTTTACTAAACCACAATATTTTGTTATTCAGTAGATTATTAATGTCATTTTCATAATTATTCTGATTAATACATTTAATAATTAAATATAGGTGCTGTCATCAGCAAATAAGATCATAGGATGGTGTATGGCTTTGGGCAGGTCATTTACATTCCCCTGTGGTACACCATACCTTACGGATATTTGATCTGATGCAAACACCTTGTCTGTTTTTGTTTTAGCACAGCTTCTAGTAATTTCGGTATATGGCATCCTATTAGTTTGATATGATTTAATGAGATTTCGTACACCATATCGGTTAAGTTTACTTAGCAGTATTTCATGATCTACATGATCGAATGCATAGGTCATGTCGGTAAAAAGACAACAACAAAGTGTATTTGATTATTAACACTTTCCATTATCATATTTATGAAATTATAAATACCCATATTAATGCTAATATTTTTCCTGAACCCTTTCTGTTCCTTACATAATAAATTAAAAGTGTCCATGTAGTTATACAGCGACTGATGAATAAACTTCTCAAAGATTTTGGAGGATACTCGTATAAGTGATATGGGTCGGTAGTTCTGAGAATTTTCTTTGTCATCCTTTTTATGTAAGGGCTTGATAATATATTTTTTTAATTTATCCGGGTAGATACCCGTACTGATACACATATTAATGATATGGCTAAGGTGTGTGGCCATTCTGTCATTTACATATTTTATTACAACTCTACAGATTTTGTCAAATCCCACACTCCTGGTATTTCTTAATGACTTAATAATTGGTTTTATATTATTTGGTGATTTGACAGTTAAAACAATTATTCTTTGGCGAGTCTTGTATGCATTATATGTACTGAGTATTCAAGGTATTTGCATATTTAGGATTCGTTATAGTACTTTGTCCGGTTTTTAGTTCAACTCCATTATTATCTGCCAAGCCGCTCTTGATTTATTTTCTCCAGATGCATTTTTATAGTCATCCTGAGCTTTTTGGGCTAGCTTTACTATCTTTTTTTATATCTAACAGTGTAATTTAACGAGAGGCCCTTATTTGCTGCATTTATTGAACATCTGTATTGCCATAAGAGTTGCTGCTGTTTTTCACTACAAGCTTTTGTACTTCGTGACATCCAATTTACTTTATTGTTAATCCTTTTGGTGAACATTTTAATTGTCAGTTTGCAACAGAATGTTTTGGCTATAAATTATAGTATTTTCATTTTTTAATACACTCGTGGTCTATTCTACGCGCAGTCCTTTCAAATGAAAACATAAATGAAAATATTGCATCTTGCCTATTCAGATCTTTCGGTAGTGTCGTGCCTGAGAAAGACAAGCACTTTAGATACGTTTAAAATATTTTTGCCCTTCACGTTCACTTGAATATTTGCGCTTATCAACGTGCCGAGACTTAATGTTATTTATCTTATTTCCTGGATATTTGAATACTTGTGCGGTGTGATCCGAAATACCAAAGTTATATACATATGTGCCTTGACCTCGTTTCAAGTTATGCGCAAAATTATCAATACATGTATTGCTAGAAAGTCTTTTTGGCTGTCTTATTTCTAAGTGTAAGTTAAAACCTAAGAGAAAATAGTCAAATTATAACGAAATATGAGTTTTCTTCATAATGTCAATATTAAAATCTCCACAGATAATAATCTTTTTATTGCTCTAATTGCATTTTTTTAAAGGATTATGTCAAGTTTTACATAAAATAAACTAAGGGTCCTAAAACTAGGAGTTCTGTATACACGAGCAATAACAGTTTTTTTTTTGGGCAGTCGGTTCTGTGGCACAGCACTCAAAACTTCCTTCAATGTTTTTTTTGTGTGGTATCTGGTAATTCCTTGAATTTATGATTCCTTTTCCGTTTTTCTGATAGGAAATCTCTATTTAAATAACAATATTTTTAGTAAAACTCAATCTTTCTAGCTTAGCCGTGTTGGATTTAGATATATGTATGTGATTAGTAAGTATATATGCATGACAAAAAAGAAAACATTCATGTCAAGCTACGGCTTAGCTATATCTACAAATGTGATTTAAAAAAAAAATGTTATGGATAAAAAGGAAATGTGTGTAATAAATTTAAGAAGATAATGTAATAATGCTGGTCTGTCAATAAAATAACCAATAAAGCTGTTGCGGTCAATTGTCTGTTCTTTGCCCTTAACTTCACGGGCAACAAGTGAAGGGGCTTAGATGGGGACAATTGGCTATAAAAAAAAAAAAAAAGGATTACTGTTGAGGTCGATTGTCCGTTCTTTGCCCTTAACTTCACGGGCAACAGGCGAAGGGGCTTAGATGAGGACAATCGGCTACTAAAAAATAAAAAAATAAAAAAGATGTAATACCGACCAACAGGTCGGTCGATTGTCTGTTCTTTTCCCTTAACTTTAGATGGGGACAATCGGCTACGGAATAATAATAAAAAAAGAGATGTGATCTAATATACGTAAATTAAATTAGCATTTTAATGGGAATGTAAAGCAATGTTATATATTTGTACTTCGAGATCGAAGTACTTGTCAGTATGGCCGTGTTGGATTTAAGATTATTTCATCGAATATTTGTAACATTTTAACCGATTCAGTGCGGATGGCACGACAGGCGTGTCATCAATGTTTTTAACGTGTGGCGTATGACACGAGAGGAGTGTCATTTTAAAATCTAATAAAACTTCTTCAAATTAAGTTTCAGAAGGGTTCACCCCGAACAAAATTATTATTGTTTGTCACGTAGAACAAGCTTGTACCCTTCGTTTCTGGAATATTCTAAATATTGATAAAAATTTTCAAAATCAGTTGTTCACAACCTTTTCACGTTGCACTATTTTTACGACTTAAACATTACTTACCGATTGGGTGCGGATGACACGACAGGCGTGTCATCAATGTTTTTAAGGTGTGGCGTATGACACGAGAGGAGTGTCATTTTAAAATCGAATAAAACTTCTTCAAATTAAGTTTCAGAAGGGTTCACCCCGAACAAAATTATTATTGTTTGTCACGTAGAACAAGCTTGTACCCTTCGTTTCTGGAATATTCTAAATATTGATAAAAATTTTCAAAATCAGTTGTTCACAACCTTTTCACGTTGCACTATTTTTACGACTTAAACATTACTTACCGATTGGGTGCGGATGACACGACAGGCGTGTCATCAATGTTTTTAAGGTGTGGCGTATGACACGAGAGGAGTGTCATTTTAAAATCGAATAAAACTTCTTCAAATTACATTTCAGAAGGGTTCACCCCGAACAAAATTATTATTGTTTGTCACGTAGAACAAGCTTGTACCCTTCGTTTCTGGAATATTCTAGATATTGTTTGAATTTTTCAAAATGAGTTGTTAACAACCTTTTCAAGTTGCATTATTTCTACAGCCAAAACATTACTTATTTAATATTATTATTCATTGAATAACTAATCATAATAACATCTTAGAACAAGATTTCAATTTAACTTCAAATTATATGATTTTCAAAAACTCTTTATCTATACCTATATCAAATTAGTTAAATTAATAAAAACGTAACAATCATTTTGCGTGCTTTATCCGTTAACAATTACTTCGAGACGTAAATTAAGTATAAACAAATAGACGGAAATTACAGAATTAACTCACGGAATTAACGGCCTCCTAGCCCAGTCGGTAGTAGCCCTGCCTACGAAGCAGGAGGTCCCGGGTTCGAATCCTGGTCAGGGCATTTGTTTGTGTGTTTATCACAGATATTTGTTCCTGAGTTATGGATGTTTTCTATGTATTTAAGTATTTATCCATATTTATGTATTATATATATCGTCGTCTAGTACCCATAACACAAGCCTTATTGAGCTTACTGTGGGCTAAGATTGTCTTATTAAAAAAAAAAAACTCCTTATTTTATCTCGTTTCGGTAGTATTCTTAGACCAAGGCAAGGATACAAACAGCCAAAATACATAATATACGTTAATGAAATAAGATTATATTTTTTTCTCGAGTATGCTCGGAAATGTTTGCAGTACTGTAGCAAACTCGATACGTGAGTTCCACATTATCGACAAACTTCAGAACACAAATTTAAAAAAATCGGGCAAGTGCGAGTCTCACTCGCGCACCGAGGGTTCCGTACGAACGTTCCATAAACGCTTGCAAGTATTCGTGGGTATTCTTCATATACATCGTAGGGGAGAGTGGGGTTGGAAGTGCCGGGGGTTTATTGTGCCGACCTCAATAACTTTTTAAATAAAGATAGCGATACGGTCAAAATGCGCAATTATAGCCTCAGATAACACGCCATATTGGCAACAATTTTATTTCCACTAATCCTGACGGTTGAGTGCGCAAACATTCAGAAGCTATCAAAATGATACACTTGTACATTTTATCGTGCTTGACCTATTTGGCCTGTATCTGCGCACTGTGAATCGATTCAAGCGTTGTTTTCCTAAATTATAATGATATTATTTAGGCATAGATAAATTAACGAGAGCATGGAATTGCATATGTAGTAGTATTGTATGTTTACAGGCATTCTAGATTTGAATTTTCTATTTTCTCGTACTATCAGCATAAAAAGAGGTTTGTTATATATTAAAAAGTAAATACCAAAATAATGTCAGTGTCAAATTGTGAATATTATTTACGTTGTGCATATATTTTTACGTCTGATTTTATTGTATTCTCACAATTATCAGAATAATTTTGTGTCAGCCCGTACGAGTAAGTGTAAGTTACATAATTTACCCGGGACCCGGGTATGTCCTTAAACTACGTCCAAGAACACCGGTGGACGGGCAGCAGCGTCCCTCAAATTCGGTGTACTCGACTGCGATCGCCAACCCGCCTGCCAAGCGTGGCGATTATGGCATTAACCCCCCATCATGCAGAGCACAAAAAAACCACGGCCCCGGGTTTCCGGAGACCCCCGGTGCTCTGGCTATGGTAGCGGTCAGGGCATCAGCGGGGTCAGGGGTGCTAAGAATCTCCGGCAAAGATTCGGCTTCCCACCCCCACGACGACTGGCCCTGGTAACGCACAACATACGCACTATGAGGACTGACGAAAAGATCTGCGAGCTGGAAGAGGAACTGAGCAGGTTACACTGGGACATTGTAGGGTTGTCCGAAGTCCGTAGGGAAGGGGAAGGCACGACAACCCTGAAGTCTGGTAATTTGCTCTACCACCGGGAGGGCGACCAACAGTCCCAAGGTGGTGTCGGGTTTCTCGTTCACAAGTCCCTCATAAACAACATAATAACCATCGACAGTGTGTCGAGCAGGGTGGTATACCTAATACTCAGAATATCCAAAAGGTATTCGCTGAAGGTCATTCAGGTGTACGCACCTACCTCGTCACACTCCGATGATGAAGTAGAGGCTATGTATGAGGACGTAAGTAGGGCCATACATACTTCTAAATCCTACTTTACTGTTGTTATGGGGGACTTCAACGCAAAGTTGGGCAAGAGAAGCTGGGATGAGTTGAGAGTGGGGCAATTTGGGTATGGGCAACGGAACACTAGGGGTCAGAGGCTGGCCGACTTTCTGGAGAGAGAGGAACTCTTCATGATGAACTCTTTCTTCCAGAAGCCGCCTCACAGGAAATGGACCTGGATGAGTCCTGACGGTTCCACGAGAAACGAGATAGACTTCATCATGACCGACAAGAAACGGATATTCAGTGATGTCTCTGTGATCAACAGGATAAAGACCGGTAGTGATCACCGAATCGTAAGAGGCTCACTGAATATCAATATTAAACTTGAAAGGTCCAGCCTGATGAAGTCTACGCTCCGACCTACTCGAGCCCATGTTCAAAACTCCGAAAGCTTTCAACTCGAGCTCTCTAACCGCTTTGCTTGCCTAGAGAACTTGGCTTCAGTGGACGAAATAAACGACGGGCTAGTGGAAACTGTCCACACAGTAGGGTCTAAGTTTTTTAGACCCCGCCGTAAAGATAGACCTCAGAAATTGACCGAGCAAACCTTAAACCTCATGGCTGAACGACGCTCGCTACAGTTGCAGTCTCCCGATGACGCGAAGTCATATAGGCAGCTCAATAGGCGGATATCTAAGTCCTTGCGACATCATCTGCGTCCCTTTAATACTAACCGTATTAAAGAGACTATTGAGCGAAACCAAGGCTCCAAAGTGTTCGCAAAGGACAAATCTATTGGGCAAAGCCAGATGACAAAGCTGAAACGGGAAGATGGCAGCATAGCGTCGAGCAAAGCAGAGGTTTTAGGCGAGATCGAAAGGTTCTATGGACAGTTATACACTCCGATCGCAAAGCCCGTTGACAGCTTGGGAGGAGATCCAAGAGCCAAGCTGTCCCGACATTATACCGAAGATATCCCGGACATCAGTCTGTACGAGATTAGGATGGCCCTGAAGCAGCTTAAGAACAACAAGGCGCCGGGCAAAGACGGAATCACTTCAGAGCTTCTGAGAGTGGGTGGAACACCGGTACTTAAAGTCCTCCAGAAGCTCTTTAATTCCGTCTTGTCCGAGGGCAAAACGCCTGAAACATGGAATAGAGGCGAGGTGGTGCTGTTCTTCAAAAAAGGTGATAACAGCCTATTGAAGAACTACAGACCCATCACGCTTCTGAGCCATGTCTATAAGCTGTTTTCAAGGGTCATCACGAACCGTCTCGAACACAGACTTGATGACTTCCAGCCTCCCGAACAAGCCGGCTTCCGAAAAGGCTATAGTACCATAGACCACATCCATACGCTGCGGCAAGTTATACAGAAGACCGAAGAGTATAACTTGCCATTATGTTTAGCGTTTGTGGACTATGAGAAAGCCTTCGATTCGGTGGAAACATGGGCGGTGCTTGAGTCTCTTCAGCGATGCCATATTGACTATCGGTACATCGAAGTGTTGAAGTGTTTGTATAGTAACGCCACCATCCCAAGTAAAAAAATGTGGTTATGTAGTGGTTCCGGAGCCAGGGCTATAACAGGCTAGTAAAAGTTTATAACGACGGAAAAGGGCCCATTTTATACGCGTACTTTTGCTAATAAAACACTCATAGTAGACTGGGCGAGCACCACTTAGACCAATAATACACTCATAGTTGACCTACGCAGAACTATCTGCTCCCGCGAAGCCAACTAGGAGCGACTAATAGAACCAGACATCACGACCTAAGCCAATAATATACTTATAGTTAGACTCCGGAGAACCATTTGCTCACTATGAGCATTTAATGGAACCAGACAGGCCTGTAACGTACACCCGTATGACTTTTCTGTTGTGATGTGCGTTTGTGGAGAAGAATAAACAAAATTAAGAGGTAAGTTAAACTATCTATACTTCACATTTATAATTAGTCCACAGAATACATGTAATTTTATACGTGCATACATGTTTGCGCGGCAAACGCATGAGTATTTTCGGTGAAGTATATTGTGTTTTACATCTCAATTTTTGTTCGCCTTTTGAACACGGCTTATTTACTAAGTTGTGTTTAAAAATAATATGAATCCTAACAGCATTCTCGAGCCATATTGGGACGAATTAAAATTAACTCGGCACACTTATCATTTGTTGGTATGTTTTCTGTACTTTCCTCTTATATGAACCGCTTTTTTTTAACCGCTTCCATTTGCTTATATCTATTTTGGTTATTATTTAATAAAAACCCAATGCCTCAAAAGAAATCAAAATGGCTGTGACGATGCGATAATTTTTAAAAGCAAATGTCTTCTTAAACGGACTTCACGAAGACATCTTTGGACACTGATAGTTTTACAAGAAACCTTTATATAGAAATTAAGTCTATAACAGCATTCGAGAGTCCACAATAATACCAAGTACACTTACTCTTAGAAGAAACCACTGCAGAACTAATTCACTTGTAATTGACGATTAAACTTGACTTATACACCCCTATAAGGTCAGTAACAAGTAAAAAAGGTTCTAAGTGCATTTAGTTCAATAAACTACTATTACTAGCTTATGACACTTGTAGCGGATTTATAACTACTTCTTGTAGGCGATTATAAGTGTAACTTACTGGAGTATGTATTCTCAAGTGTATTTACACCTTTGCACCACTTTTATAGGCCTTCTTAACCTTTACTGCGCCTATAATTTCTTTCTATACACGACTATAAGTCAGCTTATAAGAACAGGTCTACTATAAAACCAAACAAACTCCGTGGAACCTGATATAAGCTTTGTGGTAAAACCTAGAACCATTAAGAGAGAGGTACTAGTGCTGTAAGCCTGTAAACTGTGCACTACAGGATAACTTTGTTACTTGGGATGTCGGTCCGACTGCAGGAGCAGAGCACGAAGGCGATTCCATTGCGAAGAGGCGTAAGGCAGGGAGACGTTATCTCTCCGAAACTGTTTACTGCCGTAATGGAAGACGCCTTCAAGCTCCTTGAATGGCAAGGACTTGGCATCAACATCAACGGCGAATACATCACTCACCTTCGGTTTGCCGACGATATCGTAGTCATGACAAAGTCGATGGAGGAACTCAGCATGATGCTCGATGACCTCAACCGAGTTTCACAACGGGTGGGCTTGAAAATGAACATGGACAAGACGAAACTAATGTCAAATGCCAATGTTGTGCCCATCCCAGTCTCTGTTGGGAACTCGGTACTCGAAGTTGTTGACTCGTACATCTACCTAGGACAAGTAGTCCAATTAGGTAGGTCCACCTTCGAGAAAGAGGTCAACCGCCGAATCCAACTCGGTTGGGCAGCGTTCGGGTAACTACGTAATGTCTTTTCGTCCGACATACCTCAGTGCCTAAAGACAAAAGTCTTTAATCAATGTGTGTTACCAGTGATGACTTACGGCTCCGAAACGTGGTCTTTCACTATCGGCCTCATCTCAAAACTCAAAGTCGCTCAGCGAGCTATGGAGAGGGCTATGCTCGGAGTTTCTCTACGTGATCGAATCAGAAATGAGGAGATCCGTAGACGAACTAAAGTCACCGACATAGCCCACCGGATTAGTAAGCTGAAGTGGCAATGGGCAGGCCACATTGCACGCAGAGAAGATGGCCGATGGGGCCGAAAAGTGCTCGAGTGGAGACCACGGACTAGCAAGCGCAGCGTAGGACGCCCACCATCAAGATGGACCGACGATATTATTAAGGTCGCCGGAAGACGCTGGATGCGGGTCGCTTCCAACCGGTACGTGTGGAGGTCCAAGGGGGAGGCCTATGTTCAGCAGTGGACGTCTTATGGCTGAGATGATGATGATGATGATGACAATATACGACTGCTAAGAATAAATTACCTTACAAAAATTGCGGAATATCGGTCTGAAGATAGACCACTAGTTTATACTGATGAAACCTACATCCACACTTCACATGTGTCTGGAGAGGATTGGACCGATGGAACAGAATTTGGTGTAAAAAAACAAATCAGTACATGCCAGCGGTTAATAATAGTGCACGCAGGAGGAAAAGATGGTTTTATTCCCAACGATTTGTTTAAGGCAAACCAAAAAACGGGAGATTACCATGACCAGATGAACTTTGTCAACTACGAAAAATGGTTAAAAGAAAAATTAATACCGAACCTTAAACCGAATAGCGTACTTATCGTAGATAATGCGTCCTATCACAACAAACTTTTGAATCGTGCTCCAACGTCAAATTCTCATAAACAAGAAATGATGGATTGGTTGACAGAACACAACATTTCGTATAGCCCGTTGATGTACAAAACCAGTTTGTATGATTTAATTAAACAAAATAAAGAGCGGTTTCGTGAGTACCACATAGATGCAATTTTAAAAGAACATGGCCACTCCGTTTTACGATTGCCACCGTATCACCCGACATTCAATCCGATCGAAAATATTTGGTCCATGGTAAAAGGATATGTAGCGAAAAGAAACGTTTCATTATACATGCAAGGCATTATGAGTTTAGCAACTGAACGAATGAATACTATTACTGCTGAGGACTGGGAAAATATTTGTCGCCATGTCGAAAGTGAAGAAAATAAATATCGATGTCAGGAAGGGGAAACGGATCGAATTTCAAACAATCTAATTATCAATACTTGTGACAGCTCAGATGAAGAACATGATAGCGACTAAAAGCAAAAAACAGAGGACTACTACTTATTCCATTTCTTAAGGGTATGTAATTTTATTAAATTAGGAGAAAATTATTCTCCTTTTGTTGCAAACGGTACAACCACTACAAATGCAATTCCATGATCTCGATAATTCATCTATATCTTCTTGTTTAGTTATTTTTTAACCTGATCGACACGGTTCCCAGTACGCCAGCGTTAGTCCGTATCCCCAACTTGGGGCTCAATGTTCCCTTTTGAAAGGGCAAGTTTTTCCCAAAAAACAGCTCACCTCGATCGACCTCAATTGTACAAAAAAAATTTTTTTGTCCATCATTAGATACGATGCGAAACTACTAAAATAGGACTAAAAGATGTAAAATATTTAAAACATTAGCTAAAGGAGTAGAATCAAATGAAAACGGGTGACTAGAAAAAATATTACTTTTTACATGACGCCCGAAAAAGCATTGGTAGCACTTTGTGGTGTAGAGCATAGAAATTTATGACAATCTTTTAGCATAACAATTTGCCCCATTGGTGGCACAACTTGCCCCAAAGAGGGGCTAAAATTTCCGCTCCGAAATTGGTCCCATAAATGCTTGTATAAAAAAACTATTAAGATTTTCGTTGCAATTACTGCGTTGTTTCAAAGAAAAATAAACATTCTTATAAAACTCATTTTTTTATGACAATCTTATGACATTTGAAAATCCGCACGTCGAACCCCACCCTCCCGTACAGGATGCATCGTCATCTTTTGGAAACATGTGTCACTAGTTTTTGCTACCTAACGTACGAAAGTTGGTATTTGACGGATAATTATTTATCACATCAACCGATTTTTAATGTGAAAAAAGACGGTTTCAGCATGATTTCATGAAAATCTTATAGGGTGTCCGAGTGCGAGTCGAACTCGCGCCTCGATTTCTTTTCTTAAGTCCGACTCACGGTGTAGAATCCTATTATTTTTCCTGTAATCTATACGTAAATAACGAAAGTCAGTATTTTTTTTTCAAAATTTTCGGTTCAGCAGTTTCAGAGATAAGGGGGGACGGGGACGGTCAATTTTACAGTTTCGTCATCTCCGTCTGTCCGTCCGTCCGTATGTCACAGCCTTTATACTCTGAAACTATAAGACGTACTCGTATCTTAATGAAAGTTAGACATAAGGGGTCTTTTGTATGCCGCTATTTAGTTATATAGATCAATTGCAGAAATAATTTTTGGGAGGGCGCCCAACGCTCAATATCAACATGTTGCACATCAATCGATAGGTCTTTAAAAATTACATCGTGGTTTAACATTTTGTGATTAAGTGAATATTTTCAGAAATAATCGCTTCGAAAATTAGAAAAATTGTGTCCTCCCCCCTGTAACTTTTGAACCGTAAGTCCAAAAAATATGAAAAATATAAAAGATTCGTCTTTTTACATACTTTCTACAAAAATTATTTTGAACATTATAGGTTCAAGTATTTTTGAGTTATCATCAAAAAACTTCTTCTATAGGCATCAGATACGACCTTTTGGTATTCGTTTGGTTCTTATTCCATTTAAGGTACGGAAGTCCCCATAGTCCCCATTATGCGTAGTCCGACACGCACCTGGCCGGTTTTTTTTAATTACTTCAGAACTACACATGTTAAAATTATACAACAAATATATTTGAGATCCTCATATTAAGCCGTTTTATTTGATATGTCATACATTAGAGTTTTGCAAATTTTTTTTTATTTCTCATTTACCCCCACAAATGCCCCCCATATTTAAAATTTATAGACTGGCGTTACATACCTGCCTTTGGTTTGCTGACTTACATGTGTACAAAATTTTTGCTCAATCAGTCTAGTAGTTTCTGAGAAAATTGGCTTTGTGGCAGGCAGACAGACAGAGTTCGTTTTTTACCGATTTGGTACGGAACCCTTAATATGATTTTCATTATTGTACCGTTTTAACGGATGCAAAGTTGAAATCTATGCGGAAAGTGAAGTGACATAGTTCGTATGAATTCTCATATAAACCATAACACTTCTTTTTACGCACAAACTGCTGCAATCCATTAATGTATTGTTTTTACCTTTTAAATATTCCTTTTGACTACGAAATATCAATGCAAACAGCCAATGGCAATTATTAAAGCCGCGTGTACATTGTCCGATATGGAATGGTCATTCTAAACTGTAGGGCAAACGGAGATATAAACATTGGTTGTATGTATGATTCTATCTCTTAGCTTGCGAATACGGCCTAATGTCATAGACACCAGAACTATTTACCTATTTACCCTCTTTAAATATTTTATTATAAAGTAAAAATGTATGCCTAGTATACATCAAAAATATTAGAATGAAGATTTTACTTTTTGTGATTCAAGACAAATTATTTGTTATCTATATGGCTCGAATAAATAATTCAAGGAGATATCATGAAAATATTGAATGCATAGTTTTAAATCGCGTCGCACTGTAAAAAAAAATATATTTACACATTCCGTTCGCCGGGCTAATTTAGCCTACTATACATATATGTATAAAAATTGTACATACTTAGTAGAAAATGTTTGTGATACCTGAATTTTTAAAGTCACTTACCATCCATTTCAAGTAAAACAGGTAGTTTAAATGCTACTAAAAATTTAAAACAACGTTTTAATCAGTTTACTTCCTTGGTTTGATTTCAAATGAACTCAATCAAGTCTAAATCAGTGAAAAAAAACAAAAAAGTAAATATCTTTTTACGCATGGCTGATGACACGATAGGCGTGCCATCATATTCTATGGCGTATGGCACGCCTGTCGTGTCATGAAATAATTGTTCGCCGCCACAGCCAAAAGTTTTCGAAAATGGAAGACGCAACGAATCGGTTAAGGTATTTAATTGACTCAATCACAAATCATTTTATGAATGTTTGTAAGCGAATAAAACGGGTCGATCAGACCACCTGCGGCACTTGCCGGAGCCAGGTATAAAAGGGACCGCTCACTGAGGAGCAGACACGCCCGGAGGAGCACCGTGCCGCTCCACGCACGCCCTCCGGACAGCCGACGCCCTCGCCTACACCCGCTGGGTGCAACAGAGACCAAGGAAGCCCTCCCTGCCATCACCAGGGAGCCACAACATCGGTGGAGCGACGCACCGCTCCACGCGCGCCCGCCGGACAGCCGCCACCTACGCCTGACTCTGAGGAGGAGGGCGTAAAACCAAGATGCACCTAGACCTACCAAGCCGAAGAACGGACGTAACGAACGTTTTTTGAAGCAGAGAAGCCGCGCCTTTTTAAAGGCACGAAAAGCCCCCGCCCGTTGTCACGGGCGGGCGTATAGATACCGCCAAAAATCAACCATTGTTGATGGAAAGGCCACTCATGCCCCAGAAGGGGGTTATGAAAGATATGACACGGAGCAGACACTTGTTGTGCTACCAGCGACACGAACAGAGCTAAGTACCTTAATCTGAATGTTTGACTATATTGTGTACATTTTGAAATTATTTGAGTTGCATTTAAAAAATAAACTATGTATATAAAATATATGATAATTGAAATAGCTTTATTATTTATTTCTTGCCTATTATAATTAAGAAACCATAACTATTTCCTAAAAGAAATATATTTATTTATATTATCAGTGTGTACTTATGAATACTAAAAGTAATGGCAATTATTCATTTTATTGTCAATTTTATTGTGTCTATCTATCGTTACATCTTTTATAGTTATAATTGTGTATTTTATAATAATTATAATAAAACCTATGTTTCCAAATCAATTCAGTTTTATAATTTGAAATTGACGTTACATAGAATAACAACCGAAATAATTTATTTATAAATTCATCCCATATTTAAAGGGGATATTTTATGCACTATAATAATAATAAATAGCTATAATAAATATATATGTGTACATATCGAAATTAAGTCGTGCCTACTGTACGTGTGTACTGTCTTAATAAGATTCCCCCAATTTGAGTTATCGGCAAATATTAATATTTTTAGGGTTCCGTACCTCGAAAGGAAAAAACGGAACCCTTATAGGATCACTTTGTTGTCCGTCCGTCCGTCCGTCTGTCGAGACCCTTTTTCTCAGGAACGCGTGGAGGTCTACTGTCCCTTGGAGCTGTGAAAAAATCAAACTTCTAAGCCAACGCAATCAAAAAATACGGCCGTTTATGCCGCAAATTTTCGAAACTCGCAAGGTAATCAAAACCTACAGGGTACTTCCCGTGAACTCAGAATCTTGAAATTTGGTACGAAGCAACGTCTTATAGCACAGATAAAGGAAAAATTGATAAAAATATTTTTAATAATTTTAAAGTTACTATTACCCCTTTCCTCATGAACGCGTAGAGGTATTAAATTGAAATTCATATCAAATACTCAGGTATATAATACCTTTAAGCTGTAACAAAATCAAACTTCTATGTCAACGCAATGAGTGAATTTTTACTTATATACCTACAGGTGTTTACGGAACCCTCGGTGCGCGAGTCCGACTCGCAGTTGGCCGGTTTTTTGACGTGACAACGTCTTATAATTCGATGGAGCCGGCTGCACGCACGAAAAAACATGACTCATGCGGCGTTACCTCGCTCTGAGGCGTTCCATTTAAGGCTTGAAGTGCAAGCGAGAGCGCGGAACGAGCGACAAAGAGGCAAAATCGGCCTTCGCGTTCGGCAGCGTTCGACATCTGTCTCTCTCCTACTTGAGTTTGAAAAATGCAACCATTCCATCAGTATTTTCTTATGACGTTGTCACGTTCAACTATCGTCAGTAAACCGACTTTACAGACAACCGTTTTTTTTTAAATATTTTTACATTGTTTCTTGGTGAAAATTAAAATTACCTTCGTCATATTTGCCAAAACCTCCCCTCTCTCCCACGAGAGACTTCGAGACATTTGACAGATCCTCTTCTCTGCCCTAAACGCTTTTAAGTAAATAATAGACGCCCTCTTGTGACATTCCCTAATTTACTATAACTATTAAGTACTTAGCCCTTGAACGATAAGACTCTGATACAATAAGACAAGCGCTAAAACTCAGACGGTAGCAGAGTAACGCGCTGCCCTGCCCACGCCGCCGACCCGTGCTCCCTAATCCTCGGCTATCAAACTGCTAAATGCTTATCGACTGTCATACTTTAATTGTTATTTATGAGTAATGGTCACGGATATACTCATAATATACAGGATGGTACATTTAGATCGGTCAGTATGGGCAATTGGGCAAGTCTGTAACTATGAGATGTACAAAGATCTATTCTTAGGAACCATGTCATCGATTTTAGGGATAAGAAAAACTGCAAACATACATTTAAAGAAAACTTGTACTCAGTACGGGAATTTATTGTCATGTTAATTATTATTCAATTCAATTTATTCATAAAAAAGTAATATTACAGGTTAAATCCCAAGTCATTACATTTTCCATTATTTTACAATACAAAAGGTATTCATAATATAATGTCAAATAAAACTAAAACATGATTAAAAATTATTATGTCAACTCAATTGAATAAAAAATATGAAATACAATTCATTGTATTGTACAATTTATTGATATCGTGTTTCATAGTAACATTTACTGCTTATCTTATGACCTACACAATCGATATTATTTAGAAATTAAATAGAAATAATGTTTTATTTTTCAAAACGACCGGTTTTTTAATCTATGTATGGCTGTATGCAGTTTATGCAGTTTTTCTTGTCCCTAAAATCGATGACATTGTTCCTAAGAACAGATCTTTGTATGTCTCATAGTTGCGGAATTGCCTATACTGACCGATATAGAGTACCACTCTGTATAACTACTAAGAATGGGCATGATGAATTATTTTCGTGTATGGTATCAATCGATTAGTTTTTATCGCGTAGGAGGAGATGGCGTTTTCAACCGACTTCAAGATTTCGAAGGAGGAGGTTATCAATTTGTCGGGATCTTTGTTTTTGCTATTTTTTACAGTGAAATTTTGAGTTTATGTATAGGTATGGTTGCCATGTCATACAATTAATTTTACAGTAAAATGTTAAAAACATAATGGTATCATTGTCTTTTTAAATTTCGTAATTTGAAAAGATCGCTAAATTTTGAAATTTTTGGCTAGATATCTGAACCAATTCAATAGATTTTTTTTTAATTTTAACTTTATTTGGATATTTTGATTATCTCGCATTCTATCAACAAAATGTTATTGCATAATTCAACATGCGTCATCCTCCCTATTTCCGAATTTCATATTAGAAAAAAAAGGTAGGTATAGCTTTAGACTAAAATTGTAAATGTTTATTAGTGCAGTCGGCTAGGTAATGTTGGTACATCTAACGTCGGCTAGTGTGAGAGTGTGACTCGTAAATTATTTCTGCTCGTCGGCCTGCTGCAGCACGGTGAATAGCGAGTACGACGTCTTCACTATCTGCAAGAATGTCACAAACTCATATGAGAGGCAAAATATGTAAAACAACGCGTAGGCAAACATTGAATTAAGAGTGCTGAGCAATATAATGTAGTGAGTAGTGACTGACCGCCATGAATGAAGCGAGCGAGAGCGTGGCGAAGCCGCCGGCCGACAGCCTGGCGGCGCGGCGCGCGCGCACCATCACGAGCAGCAAGCCGCGCCGCAGCCGCGCGCCGCACGCCGTCCACCCGCACGAGTACGCTGCCGTCGCAATGTCCATGCTCTACACAATGCAGAACATTTTTTTAATTAAGCAGTTGTGCCGGGCCACCACCAGATATTAGCCTCTAATAATGTCTTTCATTCATGGGGCTTAAGAACTTAACATGTTGAGATTATAAAAAAAAACAGTCACGTTACCCATGTATTTAGATATACAGAGAGACTGGCAGCATAACGCATAACCTTACTAAATCGTTGAAAGCAGAACCTTACAATCTGCATAATAGACAGTTCTGCGCGGACAAAGCTGGCTGGTTGTATACCGGGTGGAACAATACGATGAACTTTTACGAAAATGGGGGTTTGTGTAGCTCTAGTTATAACTTTTAAGCCAATGAACCATGTTAATATTCCTAACCGTTTTCAAGTTAGAGCTTGTTAAAATAAAGTGCAAAACACTGCCTGTTACAACCCTAATTAGTAATTTAAGGGTTTAATGACCTTTATAGTAAACAAACTTGTCATGACTGACAAGAAATGTCATCATAAAGTCGACTTTTGCTTACTAGGAGACATTGACAACCACAGAGCTTAACATTAAGAAACATAAGGTCGATTTAACACAAAGGTTTTAACACATACAATAATATTAATAATAATCAATTTCCAACATCACTGAAGTGTTTCCAAATAGCCATATTTTTTAATTCTCGAGGTTAAAATTTTTACTTTTTTTAGTAACGAAATACCCTAGTAAAGCAATAAATAAAATTATTAAGGAATTAACATACCTTTTTGGTGTGCGTCATTTTGATCATTAATAACATAACAACTCATCACAAAAGACATGGTAACGTTTACGTCATGTCATGTTTAATGTCATAATGTTTTGCTATAAATGGATAATATGATCTAAATTATTTTTATTTGCGGAAGTAAAATTGGAACTGTAATCGTAACACACGTTAAGAAAAACTACATCGTTGGGAACAGCTGTTTCGATTTTGTAGACAACAGAGAAATTGTGGTGGGTAAAACTCAACATCGTGTCTTACATGCTCATCTTCACAAGATATGAAATTGAGATTGAAAGTTTACTCAGAACAAAATGTGTCTACCTGTTAAAGGAATAACGAGTATAACGACATAGGCACCACAAGGAAGTCATCAAAAACACCGAGTGAAATTAATAATATTTTTGTTCTTTGAAAATGTAAACATTACGTAGGCGCACTAAGGTTGGCAATGCAATATAAAAAACATTATTCTAATTTATTTCTCTGTTTTAATTGCGAGGGCTATTATTAGTATAAATCGATTGTAAAACATTTATAAATAACAATCTTTTCAGCATAGTTCTTAGAATTGCACCACCCGGTATATTAAATCTAGACACGCGGCAGCGTGTCAAGCCAAGTTCAAGCAAAGGGACTGGCTAGCCAGCGCCGAGTATATTACACGGCCACTTTTGACCCTTCTATAACTAAAAACCTCTTTAACGTAAACACATAAAACTTACGTGTGTTTAATTATATCCATATAGACATCTAGAAGCCCAAATTTCATGAAGCTAGCTCGAACGGTTATAAAGATATGAAGATCAAAAAGTCGTAAATTTTAGCACTGACTGACTGACTGACATTATAGTACCTAAATCTAACCTACTTCCAGATGACTTAGAAGGATGAAATTTAGAATCCAGCTTGGTAATTGTGTGTAAGCGTAGGAATAAATCTAAAAATAAAAAATAGGGGGGTCCCCATACAATTTTTTTATTTTATTGTATCGTTGGAACCGTTACAAGCAGATATTTGAAACTATCCCAATATATGTATTATTATAATTTTACAAAAAGTAATGATATCCCACCAAAAACATAAATGTAAAAAAGGAGAGCCAAGTTCAATTCAAAAATTATGCTTGGCTGTGGGCTTCGCCGAAAAAAGAATGGAGATATAAATGAGTGCCAAGTTCTATGCAAAATCCAAATATGTATTTATAGGAACAAAATAACATTATGAACAAGTATTAAACTCTATTTCTTTGCTTTATTGGATACCTATAACAATTGCTGTTATTTAAAAATGTGAGATCTTAAAGTAGGTTAGATTTGACGTGGCCAGTTTTCATTACATTTTTTTTATTTTTTTTTATTTAGGTAAACAAACAATCACTACAATATGGCTTAAGTTAAAAATACTACGTGAATGTGTACAATATGTGTGACCAACACCGTTCACCACTTATTAGTAATTGAAACATTGAAACATTCGGAGCTATGCGTGGGGTGTTGTAACCCCAGGAGTCTTAGGGACCATGTTACAATATTCGGTAGTACATTGTGTCAAGCAAGAAGAGAATAAGAAAATTACAAATAGAGAAAATAATCTACGCTTAATGATAACAAGTGCAAATACATTTAAACATGACAATGACATCATATTAAGAAAGTAATACATCTGTTACAAGTTTTTTGTATACACTTACACTGCAGCCAAATATGTCTACCTGATTAAAACGTGTGTTATTCTTATAACACACGTTATAAGAATAACACACGTTTTAATCAGGTAGACATATTTGGCTGCATATGGACAAGCCTGCGCAGAGGAACGCGCTCACCGGCGTTGGTGCGGCAGTGGCCGGTCACGAACAGTCGGTGCGGGCGGCACTCGCGCTGTCTACTATAATTGGGTACTTTGTAGCAAAGCTTATTATTAAGAGCTACGCAATCAAATTGATTATTGCAGAGGCCGTACAATACCATTGCCTCAAGCAGTGTACGCCTGGAACCTAAGTCGAGGAGGCCATATATTTTTCACACCACCTGCTCGACAATGCCAAATTATATATCATGCAAACCTCACCGAAAGCAAATCATTATAGCCCTTGGCTTTAGCCGGGTTATAATGTTGTACTAAATCTCATTATAACCCGCTGGTTAATAATGTGATTTCACTTCCCATAGTTCTTATTGTTATGTGCTTAAAGTCTAATTTGGTAAAGTCCGCACGGTGCACGGGCCCGCGACGCCAGCCGGGGCCCGCGCCGCCGCGTCGAACTGATTTGAAAATCGAATTTATTCGGAAAATCGTGCTGGCCACCTTTTTAAATGCCTAAAACAAATGCCGCGAGTGTCATGAGACGCTGCTGTATACGGAGTAAAACTGCAGGTTCTATGAAAATTGAAGATAAAATTTGAATAAAATGGACTAATGTATCAAGAATCAATTTTTAGGGTTCCTCAGCCAAATGGCAAAAAACGGAACCCTTAGGGATTCATCATGTCTGTCCATCCGTATGTCACAGCCATTTTACTCGGAAACTATACGACGTATCTGAATAAAATTTACACATAAGGTGTATTTTGTATGCCGCTACTTAGTTATGTAGATTAGAAAAAAAAAATTAGGGGGGGGGGGCGCTCCATACATGTAACTATTTTTTTTGACTAAATATCAACATGTGACACATCTGTGACAGGTCTTTAAAAATAACATTGAGGTTTCTTTGACCATTTTGTGATTAAGTGAATATTTTCTGAAATAATCGCTTCGAAAATCAGAAAAATAGTGGCCCCCCCTGTAACTTTTGAACCGTAAGTCCAAAAAATATGAAAAAATTTGAGGAGATGCATCTTATCATATACTTTCTACGCAATTGTTTTGAACATTATCGGTTTAGCCATTTTTGAGTTATCTCCAAAAAAACATAGGCACCAGATACGACCTTTTGGTATTAGTTTGGTTCTTATTCCATTGAAGGTACGGAACCCTCCTATGTGTGGTCCGACACGCACTTGGCCGGTTTTTACTTTTGATTTACTTTAATAAAAATCCGTTTCTAGTAGCCTTAGCTATATTATTGTCTCGCAAGAGGTGAGAAAAGTAGAGTATACCCCTCGGGGATAAAGCTGTTTTTGTTACGGGCGTGCTTGAACCCCTCACTGCACTCAGGACTCAGTCTTAATTCCCTCGCTTCGCTCGGGAATTAACTCATAACCCCCTCGCTGCGCTCGTGAGTAAAATCTGGAGTCCTTCGTTACGTTCAGGATTCAATATTGCGCCCGTGACATAAAACAGTGCTTTATCCCCTTGGTGTACAATCTACTATTAAGTAATTGCGGGTAGGATAACCAGTTATGATTACATCGATAATGCATTGTGTTTAGAAACTTTTTTTGGACTGATTTAAGAGCATCTGAGTATTTTTTATAATAGGGGTTCCAGACTACAACTACATGTTCTAGTTGAGAACGAACTAAAGACTTAAATAATTGTAAGTACGTCTTTGGACGCCGAAATTCCGTACTAGATCTCATTACGAAACCATACATCTGAAACGCTTTACTTATTATGGAGTTTATGTGCAGGTCAAGGTGCAACTTTGAGTCAAGTGTGATTCCAAGGTCCCTTATAGAATGAACTACTGTTAATTCTGCGTTACATAATTGATAAGAAATATTTATAGTATTTTTTTTTTTGTAAATTTAATAAGTTTGCACTTGTCTGTGTTTAGTGCTAGTTTATTTGCAGAGCAATATTCTGAGAAACGGTCTAGATCCTGTTGAAATAGGTTACAATCATTTACATTACTAATTGTATGATAGATTTTTAAATCATCTGCATATATGTAGTAGGATATTGCAAAATTTAAAACAGTCACTAACGTCATTTATAAATAATGTGAATAATAAGGGACCCAAAATTGAGCCTTGTGGTACCCCAGAACTAATAGTTATGGCGCAAGATTCACTTCCATTTATTGTTACTTTCTGTGTACGATTTGTGATATAGGACTTAAACCAACGCCACAGATTTCCTCTTATACCATTGTACGCAATCTTCTCCAATAGCAGTCTGTGATCCACCCTGTCAAAAGCCTTCCGAAAATCAGTATATACACTATCCACCTGCGTGTTACTGTCAAGGCTTTCAAAAAGATAAGATGTATAAACAAGTAGGTTAGTAGTTGTTGATCGATGTTGGACGAACCCGTGTTGGTAAGGAATAATTTGGTTGTGTAGCTTTGGATAAATTAGCTTGTGTACTAATTTTTCGAAGACTTTTGACAGTGTGGACAATATTGATATAGGTCTGTAATTTTCCACCATGTTTTTGGAACCATATTTGTGGACAGGGACTATATTTGCAGTTTTCCATATAGAAGGGAATGTTCCGTCATTCAAATATTTGTTAAATAAAATATAAATTGGAGATGTTATAGTTTTTACTGTATTTTTTAAAAATATGGGGGGTATGCCATCAGGGCCCTGCCCTTTTGATAGATCGAGATGGCTTAATTTGTATGAGATTTGACTATTACTAATGTGTAGGTCATGTATATTAATATTGGAGGTTGGGTTATTTTCAGTGATATTGAAGTTTTCAGTTACCGTAGAGGGCTGATAGACGGACTGAAAAAATGCTGAAAACATATTGCAAATTTGTGTAGTATCATCTGAGGTCATGTTTTGGTAAGTCATAGTATTAGGTATATCAGATGAGTGAGTGCGGTTTGAAATACAAGTCCAGAAATATTTTATGTTATCGTGTATACTGTCTTCAACTCGTTCCATATACTTACTATAACATTTACTTGTCTCGGTCTTAAATCTATGTCTCAGTTTTGAGAATTCTTCATAGTCAGCTAAATTTTGATATTTTTTCCATTTGATCCATGCATGTTCTTTATTTCTGAATATATGTATTAACGCAGGAGAAAACCAGCATGGAAATTTTTCGGAATGAGTTTTTTTATAAGGGACGTGTTTTTTCTTTATCTTATAAATGTGTTCATAAAATAATGACACAGCCTGTTCGGTAGGCAGATCATTTAGGAGATCTGGCCAAGGGATCATTTCAATATCTCTATTGCTTTTAGTATAATCTGATTTATTGAAACAGTACCTATGCGATGTTTTTGGAAACGAGGTTTTAATAAATTTCTTAGGGAAGGATATAACAATGTAGAATGGGGGATGATGGGCATCCGGGGGAACGAGAGCTACGGGAGCAGGCGTACAGGAGCAATCGGTATTGTCCGTGAGGAATAGATCAAGGATTTTACCTCGCTCATTAGGGTAAATGTTATATTGGGTTAGGTTGAATAAAGACATAATGTCAGTGAGACATTTATGGTGGGAAGACTCACGTTCACCCGGACACAAGACAGAGAAATTTCTACGATTTTGCCATACTAGAGACGAGAGATTGTAATCACCTACGATACAACAACTTTTAGTATTTGTTCGTAATAGTAGTGTTTGTAGTTGTTCGAAGTGAGTTTCATACGTTATGGCTGGTTGTTGTGGTGGGATATAGACCGCACTTATAATGTGTTTATGATAAACATCAACCAGCAGAGTAATTATGACGTTATCAACAAGCGGCGAGAGCGCCGGTCGGCCAGGCGGTGTGGGAAGCGGCGCGCATACGCCGGCGCCGAGTTCGCGCAGTACCGCCACCAGCACGCCGCCGCCGATGCCGCGCCCGCTTCCCGCACGATCCCTGTCGCTTCGGAACACTACATACCGAGTGTCTATAAATTCATTGTTAGTTATGTCTGGGCATAGCCAGGTTTCAGTTAAGATTATTGCGTCATAAGTATGGGATAAAATATTCATATTATATAAAGTATTTAGTTTAGTACGGAGCCCTCGGCAGTTTTGATAATAAATTGACAGCTTACTATCCATTATTTTTCAAGTACATGATATATATATGTTGGTAGTTGTAGTCTTTACGATAAATATTGCAAAACAAATAAAATAATGCATCGATCTGTGATAAGAAAACGCAGGCGTCAGCGAGCATTAGTAGGTACTTACGTAATTGGCCAGCCAGGTCAATGGTACATTGTAAATACAAGGTGCTTGAAATGTCCACGCACAATTTTAATAATAAATAGGTAGTTAGTCGTCTGCAGTGTAGATGTAGTATAAACATTAAGGCACAAATATAATACAAATCTAATTTAGTTGCGAGACTTAATCTAAGTTGGTCAGGAAGAGTTCTGCGACATCTTAGTCAGGTTTTGGGCATCCCGTATGGCTAGAATTTGCGAAGTGTCGTTTTTGCGCGTCAGGATAGTAGCATGCCGTACCCATACAAATTTATAACCATGCTGCGATGCGGCTTCGCGAGTCTGTCGTAGTAGCAGCTTGTTTTTGAGCGTAAAATGTTCATTTAAATATAGTTTTTGTGGGGGTCCCGTCATGTTTAGCTGAGAGGTGTTAAGACCTTTAGCTATACGAAAAGCAGCTAAGATATTGTCACGTATTACAACTGATGTAAAACGCACTATTATGTTTTTTGGCCGATTACAGTTAGGGTCCGCGTGAGGTACTCGATGAATTGAGACTATGTCACTGGGCGTAAAGGTAAACTTTATAGCGGTACCAATGCTGCTAATAATACTTATCAAGTTTTCCCCGCGCTTCTCAGGCAAGTTGCATATTTCTATGTTATTCATACGAGCTTGCTGTTCCATCCTGTCTATGGATCGTTCGAGTGTCTGGATCCGTTCTGCCTGTTCCTGAGATGGCGATATCCTGGATTCTATAACTTGCAGCTTGTTTTCGAAGGAGTCCTGACGCGAGCCGGTGAATTCAAGGGAACCTTCTACATGTGACAAACGATTCTTGACCTCATCTAAAGATTGATTAATGGTTGTGTTATCTTGGTTAAGCTTTTGGACATCTGATTGAATTTGATTTAATGTGCCAGATATTTTTGCAAATTCCGTCGATAAACCAGCGGCTAATGCGTTGTTTATTGTAGCGGTGATTTTATCCTGGAGGAATGTAAACTTACAATCAATCAATTCCTTAACCTCTTCTGATATGTTTGTCAATTTATCGTATTTCCGTTTGCGAAATTCCGAAGAAAGATCAGGATTTGATAAGCATTTATACGGCGGTGATTGCAATGCCTGTGTGGAGGTAGGTTTGAATGCCGCGTCCGATCCAGTTTCGACGTCGACATTCTGTGTGTTATCTCCCATCTCTTTCATTAGCACGGCGCCCGGAGAGGAGCGCGGAACGATGTCGATGTGAAACAAATCACTGCGCACGGATATGAATCTATAGAGATTTTGTTTTACGTAGAATACACTATAATGAACACTAAACACAGTGAACTTAGAATCACTTTTGGTTAACGGTATTTAAATATTTCAATTATATTTTAAGTGCAGATGGTAAACGCGTCTTGTCGCTCCGAATGATCCGCGACCAAAAAAAAAGGTACATCAGTCATTTTATAAAGTTATTCAACATCTATATATATATATATTTTAATTCTGATAAAAACTGGCCAAGTCAAATCTAACCTACTTTAAGATCTCACATTTTTGATCAGCATAATTTTTGTATTGAACTTGGCTCTCCTTTTTTACATTTATGTTTTTGGTGGGATAAGATATGACTTGAGCAGTTTAAGTTTAGATTGTTACCTCTTCTAAGAGCTGGTTGCCTTGGTAACAGTATATGAAGACTTGAAACATCATATTCAACAAATATGTGCCCATCGAAGCCAGCCGGACCAAGTTTCCAGTTTGCTGAAACAAATAAAAGAAGGCTCAGATATTCAGTTATGAACACGTACAAGATTGTGACTTTGTACATCTTTGACTTTCCATGTTTTTCACCTACAACCATGTTTATGTTAGATCAATTCAGTATCATTAAAAAGAAAAACCAAGTGGGAAAACTATCGAAATCGTCTGTAGGGCGATATGAAACACCCAGAAGGCTGACCATCTGTCAAAGTTGGATTCGAATAGTAAGAGACATACTGCGGTCAGCTGGTAGGCGGTGACGCAGATGATGATCATGGAGACACCGAACTGCGCGAAGACGGGCGCGGAGAAGCAGGCCTGCAGCTGCGCGGCCGCGAGCAGCGCCTCCTGGTGTCGCCGCGCCGCCACCTCCAGCCGCAACCATACCTCCGCTTCTTGCTCCGCGGTCAGAATACCCTGCGGGTGCAACCAAAACATTTGCAGAATACTTCATACGTCAAGCAAGCTTGATACTCAAGGATTATATAGGTTAGAGTAGTATATCTATCAGCGAGCGGCAACCTGCTTGTTGGGTGTGAGGTCGTCGGTGAGGCAGGTCAGGCGCAGCGCGGCGAGGCGCAGCCGGCAGCGCGCCTGCGCGATGAGCGACGTGACGAGCGTGTCCTTGCCCACGTTGAGGTAGGCGGCGGCGAACAGCGCGCCCACCTGGTGCAGGTACGTGAGCTCGTACGCCGGCGACACGGACGTGTCGTACGGGTACCTGCCACATATTGACTGGCACTCACCAAAACAGAATATAGTTAGACTACGCTAACTCTGCACTGACTTTGCAAGTGACAAAGTATGAAGAGCCGGCATAAACGTCAAATTATACGAAAAAGGACGTTTATGGTGGCCGTGCCATATTTTGCCGCTGCAAATTCCATGGAGAGTTAGCGTGGTAGTTAGCCCTGCAGGACGGCTAATAAACTTGCAAGACTGTAATCTTTAGGTCCGCTCATCTCATCATAAACATTACAACTGTAAGAGTGCCTAAGTACCTACTAACCAGGCACGTAGCGGTAGTTGATTCTTCTCCGCGCTGCCCGCCCAGCCCGCCACTGTCACCGTCGTCAAACAAAAATAGAGGATCTGCTGTCGCCGCGTCTCTTGGTTGCAACTAAAACACATTTCATTTGAATAGCAGACACAACAACTATAATTTGTATGTAAAGAAGAAGAGTTGGAGAGGAGGGAGGAGGAGAGGCTTTGAGTAGGTACTTATGTAGATAATTTGCAGTATTTTCGCTACATTTTACCGACCGGCCTGATCTCTGTTGACAATAGTTTATCTGGACTGGCAAAAGAGACCGCGAAGTGGACCTGCACAATCACGGCTAGAATTTTGTACTCGTCACCTGTCAACGATCTCCTTGCCCGGGCCAGTCTCCGCCGTCAGCAGCCGGTCGGCTTCGGCCACGAGGGGCCGTAGGGTGCGCGCGCGCGCCACCACGGCCGCGATTTTGGTGGTCTGCGCCAGGTTTGTGAACAGCACGAATGCCGTGCCCGTCATCAGCGCCACGTCGCCCCAGATCAGGAACATGTCCACCACCTGGATGATCAGGTACGTTCCTGCGACACATGTATCTTGTCAGTTTATTTCATAAATCATCTTCATATATTTTATTACTATTCAAAACTGGTTCCTGACAGTTAAGAGAGACCCTATACGCACTAACGCCAGCGTCTAGGCAGCGCTATGGCAAATGGCAATTCGCCGTTGCGTCGACATCTGGCACCGCCATAGCTGCCTAGACGCCGACGTTCTAGAGACGCCAATACAGAGGCTGTTGAAGATAATCACGGGCGGAGAGATGTACAATCTTGTACAGTGGATACACTCCATACTGCCTCATTAGCATTACAGGTTATAGGGATAGGTATATTGTTATTAGGTATATATACCCATAGTCTACTGTAACGGCCAGCCCCCCCCCCCCTATAAATTTTAATCTGAATTTCTATTTATCTAAAAAAACTAAACTTCGAAAATACCTATTCTTCTAACTACAAATTCCAATAAGAAAATCAAGGTAATCTAAAATACCTACTCTTCAATCTATATAATCTAATAAATAAACTAAAACCAACTAAATAAGTTAATAAAGTTAATATCTTGAATTGGATCAGTAAATTGGCCAAATGATCGCTAGTGTGTCTGTAGAACCCATGTTGTAACCGCTAATAGTAACCGAAATCCTTTTCGCATGTAGGAAAGAGTTATGTATCTAATTGTAGTAAATAGCAACTAAATAAACAATCGTCAATTACGTCAATGTCATGAATAGGTCAGTATGTAAGAAAAGTCCATAGTATGTCAAGTCAGTATGTCAGTCGTCAGAGTACCTAAATCAAATTAGAATGTCACAAATAATTGGAATTGTAAATTATTAAACATATTTTGTTTTTGGGGTAGAGATACCGCTCCTCCTCCGCGGCATCCGTAGCAGGGCTGCCAGATTGTATAATCGGATACAAAAACTGTATAATTAGGTGTCTCAGATTGTATAATCGGATACAAAAACTGTGTAATTAGGTGGGTTTAGTGGTAACACTGGCCGGGAATAAACGTCAAAATGACCTAGCGTATTTAATAAGTGAAAATAAATGTTTTAAAAGTGATTTATAACGAGTTACTGTGTAAAATGACAAGATCTCAATGAAATTAAAGTGTAACAGTGTTATCTCTAGTATTAGTTTACTTTAAGGAGCAAATTATTATGACGAAAAATTTTGAGCCAACTGTCAACGGCTTAACGTTCAAGATTTAAAATTACACCGAATTTACATGGAAATTGCCTACATTTCATCGAAGACTTTTACAGGGGAGTATTGCTTTTCACATTTATATGCCTTACTTTTAGTCTGATTGTCCAAAATAACTTAATATTTTTAATATTCAGTACCTAACCTATGGGCAAGTAAGTTCTTGTTAAAAACAGTGGTTCATCTTACTAAACTAGCCAAAGTGAATGCTAATAAACTCAGAAATAGCACAGATGTATTCAACGAACATTATTATAAGTTGACGTTCAAAGTATAAAGTTTTTTTTTGTGTTAATTCCTGCTATAAAGCTTAATTTAAATACTAGAAAATTTGAATTTAAATACTTTTTTCTGTTAGTACCATTGTGAATCATACTTGCTAGGCTCAGATTTCTTACATTGTCAATATGTTTTCAGCACAACCCTCTAAAATGACTACTCGCAGGGATGTTTTGGTCGCTAAAGTCCAGCAACTACAAAGGGATCTTAAGACGGCGACTGAGCTAAATGACAGACTCCTACAAGAGCGGGAAGAAAGTGAACAGGAAATCGAGCGTGTTATCCGAGCAAACACTGTTCTCAAAACTCAGCTTGCCAACCAGGACATTGACTATGAAGATATCCAGGGTCAGCGGGATGAACTTCAAGCTACTGTAGACCGATTTGAACAATGCCAGGAAATACACGAACAGGCATTGCAACGCATCAAGGACCTGGAGCAGCAGCTGGGGGAGATGGACCTTAAAAAAAAATATACTTGCAAGTACTGCTCCGAGCACTCCGGGCCGCCAGACAACAATTTAAGTATTTTTGCTGAGCTAAATAGTTTTGAAGTAGATTTAGTAAATGACAGCATAGTGGACTCTCCTTTTATGGAAAATATAGAGTTTTCAAGTTCTGTGTGCATAGGGAACAGTGATGGGAAAATTTCATTGAACGGAAGAAAAAAGATAAAAAAATATTTAAAATTAAATAGATTCATAAAAAAATCTAAACTTTTGCTGAAATGCCACAAATTCTTATTTAAATCATTAAATTCCAAATGTAAACATGTAGCCTTGAGAGATGAACTCCTAAAGTGCCAATATCAATTAGACCAGACAGTAGAGGAGCTGAATCATCGCTCTGCTGAATTAAGCAAATTAGAGTCAAAGCTAAAAGCTCTTAATGATAAGCATGAATTATCTAGTAAAACGCTACAGGAATACATAGCCTTTATGAATAATGTTCGAGCACCGGGCAGCGGCTACCCTCTGCGCTTGGAATCGCCACGGCCGACGAGTCGCCTGGCTGCGCCGGGCTCGCCCGCGCCCGCGCCGCGCGTCTCCGGCGCGACCACTCCGCGTCGCCAGCCCGAGCCTGACCTTAGCCTGGACGTCCGGGAGTCGTCGCTGGGTCCTTCACAGTCATGCCCTGGATTGGATGTCGCACTGGATTTATCCCTGCCCTGCCCAGTGGAACCAACTCCACCGTTATCGTGCCCAGGCGAGGCGGGTCCACCGCCGCCATGCACTGTCGAGCTGGTTCCACAGCCGCTGTGCACTGTCGAGCCGGGCCCATCGCCGCCATGCACTGACGAGCCGGGCCCATCGCAGCCATGCACTGTCGAGCCGGGCCCATCGCCGCCATGCACTATCGAGCGGGGCCCATCGCCGTCGTGCCCAGTGGCACTGGATCTATCGCCGTCGCGCTCAGTCCAACACACTCCATCGCTATCGTGCCCTGTCGAGCTGGTTCCGCCGCCGCCGTGCCCGGTGGAGGCGCCACTCTCGCGCGCGCGCCCCGCCCCGCTGGTCCCCGCGCTCGTGCCCGCGCCTGCGCCTGCGCCCGCACCCGCACTCGCACCCGCGCCCGCGCCCGCGCCCGCGCCCGCACCCGCGCCCACGCCCGCACCCGCGCCCGCACCTGCGCCCGCGCCCGCACCCGCGCCCGCACCCGCGCCCACGCCCGCACCCGCGCCCGCACCTGCGCCCGCGCCCGCACCCGCGCCCGCACCCGCGCCCACGCCCGCACCCGCGCCCGCACCTGCGCCCGCGCCCGCACCCGCGCCCGCACCCGCGCCCGCGCCCGCACCCGCGCCCGCGCCCGCGCCTGCGCCCGGCCGCACCGTTCTATATACAGACGAGGTGGGCGCCGGGCTCGGCGCGCTGCTGGCGGAGCGCTTGTCGCGAGGCGTCCTTAACAACTGTCACCCGGGCGCCTCCTTCGATCGTCTGATCAAATGTATATCGGTCGGCGAGTATGACCGCGATTCCACGCTTGTAGTGTTTTTAGGAAATAGTATAGATTGCACTAAACGAGATATCTTGAGATTATCCGAGACCCTGTCAGATATTGGCCAGCGAGATTCTGTAAAAATAATTATCTGTGCCTTACCATACAGAATGTCGAGTCATATAAATAAGAGGGTATATTCTTACAACTCCGTATTGTATAATCTTTCTTTGTACAGTAGTACGATTTCGTATTTTGATACAAATAAATTTATTGAGGATTTTATTATGCCCCATGATAGGACTTACCTTCCGAGAAGATGTCTTATAGATTGTGCTAACCTGTTAGCATACAATATTGTAGACCCCGTCGTGACTAGCACGGCGGATGATAGTTTTATTAAGACGAATCCCGATTCATACTGCAGGGGCTCAGATTTAGAGAGGCAGCCGTCTGGTGATATCAATTTAAACTGACTGCTACGACAACGAGTGCACCAGCCGGCTCCGTTCCTAAACATAACTGTGATGCTAGCATAAGTAGTAAAACTGATGTATTGTACTTAGTTCACCAAAATATTCAAGGGTTTACCAGTAAACAACTGGAAATTGATTTATTTGTACAACACTCGAACATTGATATCCTCTGTATAACGGAGCACTGGCTTAAAGGTCATGAATTTATGTTTAATTTCCACAATCATAGTGTAGTAAGTAAATTTTTTAGAAAATCCTGCATTCGCGGCGGGTCATTAATAATGGTAAAACATGATATAAAAAGTAAGGAGCGGAAAGACATTGTTGAATTGTCTGTGGAACGCCATATTGAACTTTCCTGTGTCGAGTTAGAAGAATTTATAATTATATGCGTGTACAGGCCTCCATTGGCAAACTATAACACATTTGAGTCAGTGATAGATGAAGTTCTTACAAGTGTTTTTTGTAGTAATAAAAGTGTTATTGTGTGTGGTGATTTTAATATCAACTTACTTGAAGATTCATCCATGTGTGTAAGGTTACTTAGTACTTTCAAATCCTACAATTTAGTAAATTTATTTTGTGAGCCTACACGAATCACAGCAACCAGTGCTACATGTATAGATAACATTTTCAGTAACAAGGATGCGACTAGTAAATCTATAATAAACAACTTAAGTTCTGACCACTGTGGACAAAAAGCCTCTTTTAGCGGAAAAACTAAGGATATTCCACAAGTCACTATGTGCAGACCAATTTCCGAAAGACGATTAGATTTATTCAGTCGGAATATCACGAAACAATTATGTTATGTTCCATTTACCCAGGAAAACCCTAACCGTATGAGTATTGAGTTGTTTAACTGTATTAAAAGGGAATTTGATGCCTGTTTCATTCCGAAGAAGGTGCAAGGCAAGGTCAAGACGAAATTTAGCGACTGGGCTACGCCGGATATTCATGAGAAAAGACGACGGCTCTATGATTTATATGACTTGAGAAGAATTAATAAAAGTCCGGAATTCCTAGATTATGTCAGGAACTTTTCTAAATCTTTTAAGATGATGTGTGCCGCTGCTAAAGCTGATTATCTGTCCAGAAAGATCCAAAATTCCAAGGATAAAGTAAAAACTGTTTGGCAAGTAATCAACGATGAAACTGGGAAACGTAAAATCAAAGATCCGCACTACAACCTACGTATTAATAATAATTTAGTGAGTTCGGACCTTGAAGTTGCGGATCATTTTGAGCAGTTCTTCTCTAATATACCGGTAGAAACAACAAAGTCTCTTCATTCATCGCCTGACGTCGCTGAGGCAATACTGAAAACAAATATAGCAGAGTGTACAGATTTCTTTAAATTTTCATATGTTACTCCGAACTTAGTTATTAAAACATTTAAATCCCTAAATTTAAAGAAAACTGAAGATCTTTGGGGCCTATCTGTTAAAGTTCTACATTCCATTGTTGAATCGATTGCACCACATTTAGCTGATATATTTAACAAATGTATTGATACAGGAATATTTCCAGACATAATGAAGCACAGCAAAGTCATCCCCTTGTTCAAATCAGGATCGAGAACAGAACCAAGCAATTTCAGACCAATTTCAATACTGCCGGCACTGAGCAAAGTTTTCGAGAAACTAATTCTAAATCAACTTGTGTCACATTTTAACCGAAACGAATTGTTCGCCAGAAATCAATTTGGTTTTACCAGAGGTCGCTCGACTACTGACGCAGGTGCTGTTCTTCTTAAGCACATCTTTGCCGCTTGGGAAAAAAAACAAGATGCTGTTGGAATATTCTGTGACCTATCGAAGGCATTTGATTGCGTTGATCACGAAAATCTAAAGAGAAAACTAAGCCATTACGGGATCAAAGCTGGTGCCCTTAACCTCGTCTCATCATACCTATCGGATAGAACACAACGAGTGGTTATTAATGGAACTCAATCTTCTGGGTCCCCTGTGGCACTCGGAGTGCCTTAAGGCTCAATACTTGGTCCTTTCCTGTTTTTGGTGTACATTAATGACCTACCTAAAATTGTGCAAGATAAACATGATATAGTGTTATTTGCTGATGACACATCTCTGATATTTAAAGTGGACAGAAAAGAAAACAGCTTCGATAGTATTAACAGTACACTCTCCAAAGTAGTAAATTGGTTTACGGCTAATAACCTACTTTTGAACGCCAAGAAAACGAAGTGCATCAAATTTACACTTCCCAACGTCAAGCAGATTAACAGCAGCAAGATTATAATAAATGATGAAATAATGGAATTCGAAAATCAAACTGTTTTCTTAGGAGTCACTTTAGACTCGAAATTACAATGGCATCCACATATAGCTACCCTAGCTGGGAAACTTAGCTCTGCAGCCTATGCCGTGAGGCGAATCAGCCATCTAACAAACAGTGAAACTGCCAGGCTGGTATACTTCAGTTACTTTCACAGTGTTATGTCGTATGGAATTCTGTTGTGGGGTAAAGCAGCTGATATTGGGACCATATTTGTGCTACAAAAACGAGCTGTACGTGGCATTTATAAAATGCGCGGTCGAGCATCCGTAAGAGGAAAATTTGAAGAGGCAAATATTCTTACCGTAGCATCTCAATACGTACTTGAAAACATTATGTATGTGCGGAAAAACATCCATAAATTCAAGCTCAACAGTGATATCCATAACTATAACACTAGAAATAAAGATAAGATTGCTGAGGCTGGCCACCGCCTCGGTAAGGTTCGTATGTCTTTTGCTGGGAACTGTACACGTTTTTATAACAAAGTCCCCGCTGATGTAGTGAATTTGCCACTAAATAAATTCAAGTCTTATGTTAAGCGCTATTTGTTGAGGAGAGAGTACTATACTTTAAAGGAATTCATTGAGGATAACGATGCCTTTAAGCCTGTAGCTTGATATAGTTAGTACAATACAAATTGAGAAATTATTAGGTACATTACTCTATGAAGCAGCTTTACTAGTGTCCAGTATTACCTGTTTTTCATTTTTATTTTATTTTGTTTTTATTTAGTATTTGGACACTTAGAGACGTTATACATCTCTAAGTCTTGCATTCGCAAATATTTATATGTATAGATATATATTTAATGATCCTGACGCTTAGAGACATGTACATCTCTATGTCACTTTTATATTGTAATTTAGTTCACGCATGTAAAATACGAGCACAGAATATTGTTTCTCACCAGACTAAACATGGCTAGTTTTTATTAATTAATAAAGCCCGCCAGCTTGAACATGTCATGCTCGCTTAAAAGGCTCTGCTTATGGTGGCGTCGTTGATCGGGTCGCCACTTTCCCGAAGAAAGGTTGAGGGAGGCGATGGCTGAGATATGCGTCATACTCGTGAACGGGTGCTGTTTGTGGAGACCGGTCTGTTTAGGCTAACTGGGGCAACACATTTACGTAACTTTTTATTAATCATATTTAATTTTAGTTTAATTGGCTTTAGACACAACATTCGGTGCTTGATTATCCATATTTTTTTATTCAAGACACTTGGAGACCTTATACATCTCTAAGTATAATTTAGAAATAGTATGTTTATTGTATACTAGAATCACTTAAGTACTTTTTTTTATATTATTTAAATTCAAAGTTTGTTTCTAACTGTTGATGATGGATTATTATAATTTGGAAATTTATGTAGAAGACACAGTTCAGGTAAGAAAGTATATCAAACTTGTATGTAATTTATTTTCAATAGTCAGATTTGGACTCATCTTTTTTCTTTGGTATTTTTCTTAAACTATAACCTATTGTTGGTTAATCTAACCTTGGTTTGATATGTTTTCTTATAGAACAACGCACTATATGTATTGTTTAGTTTTGATGTACTGTTGTTTTGAAAAAATAAGTCCCGCCGAGTTTCTTGCCGGACATAATTCTTCTCGGGTCAGAGGTGTAGGGTTAGAACCGGTGTAGTTTGATTTTTTTTTTCTCTCTTTTACTTTGACGTGTAAAAGTGCCCTTGTGGCCTACTTACTGAATAAATGTTTGAGTTTGAGTTTGAGTTTGAGTTTGAGTCTGGTTGTATCCTGTTTGTAACCTAGACCCTGGTGTATAATTGGATACGGGAAAACTGAATTTCATCATTCTCATTCTATTTGTTTTACTACTCTGGTCGTGCAAAAATTATCTTTTGAGACAAACCCACCAAGAGCTTTGCCAGCGAGTTGAGTCACAAAAAATGTGGAAAATTCAAAAAACACCGTACCTGGCAACAAAATTTGTATGAAATGATATGATAGCTCGAAACTGACAGCTTATTTAATATGCAAAATTTTTACCATAAAAAGAAATTTAAAATTTGATTGTGACTTGACTCATTGGTCAAGCTCTTCCACACGACCGAGTCAATTCACTTTTTTTTTCTTGGATGGCCTCCTCGCTGATTTAAGCAAGTTCGATTCACTTGGTTCATTTCACAGCCTGACACGCTTAACATTCAATAACTGACAGTGACAGCGAGTATATTATGTTTTTTTAAGCGCCAGCCAATGACACGGTTGAGTTTTATAACCGTTACTTCAATTTGCAATTTCTCAGGTTTAATCTGTCGGTTAGAGAGGTGTAATAGTCGTTAGGACACTTAGGGTATCGAGGGAGGGTCAGGGAGAGGCAGGGTACACGACAGATTGGGCCCGAGAAATTGCGTAGTATAAGGCGCCATAAAGGTAAGTGGGAGCCACACACTTCTTCTGAATTCAGTTTTGATTTTCTCAATTCATAGACAAAACACCCGTAAATGCTTAAATTTTCTTATGGTTGCGAAAATTTGTCTATGGTACCTGAATTTTTGTATGGGGTCCATAGCCAAATTTCCGCAACCATAGATCAATTTAAGCATTTCCGTCTAATTTTGTCTATGAGTTGTAGAATTCAGTTCAAGTGTAAGTGTAAATAAATAAACCAACGACAAGATCACGTAATTAATAGAAATATAGTGATTGCTTAAATTTTTTAAGCAGTTTGTATCCTGGCCTTCAATTTTGTATAATTTTCGAACCATGCCCGTATAATGAAAAAAAATCGACTGGCAGCCCTGATCCGTAGTCATCAGTCCAGTTGCAGGTCAGACTCCCGCCCCACGCCTGCGGATGGTTTTCCAGTTCTGAAGGAACAACTATAGTTCTGAAGGAACTAATAATGACTAGACATTCTTGTACATATTGTCATTATATTGTGACATTTAATGAGAGGACATCAAAAGGGACCGTTAACACAACAAAATACTGGTAGTGATAACAGCAGTATTAGATCCAATCTGGTTCTCTAGTTTCTGTAATTTAGTAATATAGTTTTAGTATAAATATTTAGTATTCAATGAAATAATTCCATCCAGACTTTTAGTTGTAGTCATTTGGATCACCTTGGTACCAAAATAAACTACGATCTTGCTTCTGCCTCGATCAAGCCAAGATAAAACATTCATTGATGTCTAATTATAAATTTTGTAATGAGTAGTGATAGAACCTTGTATTTTAAGGTCTGAAATAAATTACAGATCCGTAGACAACAGTATGAAATCTAAATACTAACTGCTATGAGAGAAGCAGGCTGCAAAGTATTTTTTTATAATAAGCATAATGATTCTAACGTTACGATTTAATATTGTGAGTTGTTATTTTAAATGATCCCACAATATTCTAACTACCAGTAGTATAGCAAGGAACAAAATATATACAACGTCATTTGTAAATGAATCGTGTTTGTCAACGTCATAGATAAATATATGTAATAATGTCCTAGTTATCCCTATCCCAACTTTATTCTAGCTAATTATACTTTTAATGAAATCCCATGAAACCCCGTAGTAACAATTCTAATTTTAAAACAAAAGCCATAAAAATCATTACGTAAGTAAATATCCTAGCTATCTAAACATGAATGTCTAATGGCTTAATTAAATGATTGAACTATAACATTCCTATAAAATCCTACAATCCTAAATTCCTACATATGACACGTAGACTAGCAACTAAACTATCCAACTATTCTATCGAAATATTAGCAAACTAGGAATCCGGATCCCACATTTAAATTACTCGCGTAAACTTCCTATGTGCAATGGAAGTTTCTAGCTACAGCTAACTAAGACGGATGAGGATACTCCGATTTAGACTAACACCCTATTTCCTCACGTGGTCAGGTCACTCACACTTGGGTTTGGGACAGCGAGTGAGCTGACGAAAAGAGTGGAAAGGAAAAATGGGTAAAGGAAGTTGGAATGGACAAGTAATCTGGCTGATTTAGGAAGTCTAGGAGACTACCCAAGCCGTCCAGATACCAGGAGCAGACGTCTCTCCTCGTAAACCGAGACAACTGGCGACGCTCAATCGCTAATTACTTAAAACCCAACACCTTTCAGGGAACTTGGACTGTAGTTGACACTGTTATGTTACCCGTCCAAATCAACTGAAAGTCTAGCTCGACTATAGCTAGATCAGACTTGTTCTCTCTACTCAAAATAACTAACCCCATAAAGTTAATTAAAATAAATCACAAACTGACTGTTGAACCATTATTAAAATAACACTAATTAATCTAAACAATAAATCTCCAAATATTTAACACAAATAAATCCCAAAACATAATTTATATTTAACACTAAAATTCTACTGTGTACACCCAACTGAGTATTATTGTTTTAAAGTCCGAATCCCGTCAGTTTATATTTAACACTAACGTAACTCAAGCTCGAAAACAACAAACTTTTAATTATTTAAAAATCACTAAAATTTACACTGATTAAATGAACTTCACTACATAATTTTAACTAAAAACCCACAACTAAATACATTATGTTATTTCCCAATCCAAACTTCATTAATTTCATGAAAAACTAGCAAAGTCCAGGCTAGGTCATAACATAGATGTCCTACATTAACCCAAAATACTAACACAGAGAACACGTCCGACTGTAACCCTTGTAATCTTCGAATCCCGATGCCCCGAATGCTTCCCAGCAAAATCTCTCCCTCGCGTCTCCTGAAAAACCCCTTTTAAAACCTTGGTAAACTTCTCCTACCACGCTACTTTGTCGACGCCTCTAAAACTTCCCACCTATGACTGTTCCACCCTACTGCCAAATTATCAGTTTCCATACTAATTAGTACAAATTGCACCTTATTAACAAAATAAAATAAGAACTAATTTGACCTACTTATTGAGCTTGTCCCAGTATTGTTTTTTATTTTAGCGTTATACCGCCCTAAAACCACCCATAATAATCACAGACCATAACACTAAACTAGACAGTAAATGCACATCTGTTTTGTAATATTATCCGTTCGAACATACCCGTGTTCTATACCTCTAAACGCTTCGGTCGTCTATACAAAAACTCTAGTCTGTGGCCTACTTAAGTTTTTTTCACTGCAATCCTTTTTTGTAACGTATATATGCACATGTTTGTATTGTTGCATTTCTTTATTTAACGCTCTTGTATTACAGTTATATTTGGTTTGTATTATTTAATACATTATTACATTTCCGAATTGTATAGTTGCTAATTTATGGGTAATTATTTAGCATCTTTATTGGCGTTTCTAAGTTTGCTCTTCAGTTTACTAAGTGTGGCTTTTAAACAAATCATTAAGCTCTTGACTTAAAAAATTAGACATGGTGTAGATTACAAGTAAATTTATTATCGTGTGAAACTTAATACTAGATATTTTTTTAAAGTAAATAGTATTTAATTTATATTAACCAATTATAAATAAATAAATTTCAATGTAAGAATAATGAAACATGGCAGAGAGTTTCTGACTCGTTACACTACTCTACACATTAGTTAAAATTCTAAATGTCATTAGGTTTCAGAAGCAGAACTTCTAAAAGTGAACTTATTACATCATCATCATCATCATCATCATCATCATATCAGCCGAAAGACGTCCACTGCTGAACATCGGCCTCCCCCAAAGAGTGCCACAATGACCGGTCCTGCGCCACCCGCATCCAGCGGACTTCCGCGACTTTCACCAGGTCATCATTCCACCTTGCGGGGGGTCTACCCACGCTGCGCCTTCCGGTTCGTGGTCGCCACTCGAGAACCTTTCCGCCCCAACGGCCATCGGTTCTACGAGCAATGTGCCCCGCCCACTGCCACTATAGTTTAGCGATTCGGAGGGCTATATCGGTTACTTTGGTTCTGCTGCGGATGGCCTCATTTCTGATGCGATCACGCAGAGAGACTCCAACCATAGCCCTCTCCATTGCCCTTTGGGCGACTTTGAGCCTTCTTATGAGGCCCATTGTAAGCTACCACGTTTCAGTTCCATATGTCATCACTGGCAACACACACTGGTCAAAGACTTTCGTCTTGAGACACTGCGGAATATTGGACAAAAAGATGTGCCGTAGCTTCCCGAACGCTGCCCAACCGAGTCGGATTCGTCGATTGACCTCTTTCTCGAAGTTGGATCTACCTAACTGGACAGTCTGTCCTAAGTACTAACTTATTACAGTTATAACCTAATAATCTAATTGGTAATAAACACCTTATTCCCCATCCCTAGTTACCTATTCGTATTCATCGTTAACTCGGCACTTCAATATACGAAGAGACACGTAAACGTTGTCCTACCTAGTAAAAACATAAAGGACAGAAAGCCATAGCAATTGTACAAGAGCCTCTGTTCCCTAGTGAGCCCCTCGGGAGCCCAGAACCCGAACAGCTTCAGCGCCGTGAGGGACACGCTCACGGACAGATTCACGTTCTTTTCAATAATCCCCATTATCAGCTATCTCCCCCGCGCCCGCGTCACGCGGCTCCAATACAGGCGATCCGACTTGGACTGAGTCGAGTCCTAAATTAAATGTTGAGTGTGTCTTTGTAATGAGTGTTTAGGCGACAGATTTCAGGGCAGCGCAACATTTTGCTTATTCACAAATATTTTCAGAGACGCTTTTAATGAGCCATTAAATACATTGTAAGATTGAAAAGCTCAGACGTCTTTGAAATGAGGTTAGAGCTTTCACGGTCAAGTTTAATATCATATTTACATTTTACGTTGTTTTTACGGTTCCATATTTTGATGAAGTATTAGGAGTACATGAGTTTTCACCGATGAGGCGATGACGAATTTTAAGCTTTAGTATACATACTTACGTATAATTTTGTTATTTATTATTCTGAAGTTTTACGTGGTATTATGTTTTTTTTTAAGTGCTGCTATCCTACTAGGTAAGTATTGATAAACAAGCAAGTAGTCCTTGAACGTTATCAAGGCAAAGACCTAAAAACTTTTGCCTTGGGTCTGCGGTATGAGGATCAATTTCGTATGGAATTATATCAAATGTTACTTTTATGTTTGAAGGTACTGCGTATATTTTCATTTTTCAAAACTATTTACATCATACCATATTACTAACTAGTCTTATTACACAAAAATGTTATGTCATGTTATGTCATGTTATGTCACTTGCTCTATAATTAATTCCTGTAGGTACCTGTAAAATGCATTTAAATATCTGGTCTACATTAGAGCCGCATGTTTAAGGGTTTAGTTTGATCTATTGGAATCGTATTGAGTGCTAGTGTAACGGGTGCAAAGGTTGTCGAGTCGCGTGCGGTGCGGTGCGGGTGATGGGCGGCAATGTCGGGCGCGCAATTATGAACACACACATTATGAACACACAAATTACCGTCCACGTAACCACCGCCTTGTGTTTCGGTTTCACTAAACACAGACTACGAAACTCGGCCCAGTGTTTACCGTTGATTGATTTAATTACTCGTACCACTGCTTTGGGGTTCCGTCCAACGTGACTGCCCATGACTTCACTTTTATTTAAATGTTTGACTTCTATTTTGACTGTTTCCTCGGAGCTAAATAGATGCTATTAAATATGAAAGTGTTTTTTTTAATACCACGACGGTGGCAAACAAGTATACGGCCCGCCTAATGGTAAGCAGCTACCGTAACCTATGGACGCCTGCAACTCCAAAGGAGGGAGATGAGGGAGATTTGAGCGAGATGACATTCGCTGAACGTGCCCTACCACACTTAGCGAGATTCCATTCGCAGTGCCCATACCTCTCTTTTTGGCGTAGTTTAAAGACATACCCAAGTCCGGACGTAGTTTAAGGACATACCCCGAGTCCAAGAAATATGTCTGTTTCTTTACAATGTAAAATTTAATTAGACCGACATCCGACATGTTAATGCAACTTTATATTTATTAAATGTGACGTCTCAAGTTAATTTGACCTCATTGTCGGTTGTCGATAAGGCGCTTTTGTCATGAAAATTGATCTAGAAATAAAAAACCTTATCAACAACCGACAATGTCGGCAATGATCTTTTACGTAATAATTTTAAATAAGAAAGAACCGACTTCACTTAGCCTCCACTTTTACAAAAGCAAATGTCCGGGCTACTGTATTAAATATTCAAATCACTATAATTTTGCCTATAATACTTGAAAAGTTCCTTCGATTTCTGCAGGATAAAATCATAAGATCCTGACCTGGTGACAATGAGACCAACTGTATATATATATACACTCTTACTGTGTATATATACTCTTTTAAACAAAAAAAACCGGCCAAGTGCGTGTCGGACCACGCATAATGGAGAGTTCCGTAACTTTAATGGAATAAGAACCAAACTAATACCAAATGGTCGTATCTTATGCCTGGGTCGTTCTACCGTTTCGTGCCGATTTGGTGTCCGAGCCCGCATCAACCGTTAAAATTAAATAAATTTACAAGTGGTTATTTTTAAAAGGTATATTTATGTGGTACGGAAAATGCGACAGTTTTGGAATTTAGCTAAAACTAATAATCTATTAAATAAAAATTAAAAACATGCGAAAACTTCATTTCCCTCGTACCTAAAACAGCGTACCATTGGGTTCGAAATTTAAAAAACACTATTATTTCCAGATAAACACTACTTTCCATTATTGTTTATAAATAAGCACATAATCAGTATTATAATGGTATATGGTACGTATTTTAAAAGTTAAATTATCATAGAGAGAACGCACTTTATAATTTTGTCACGTGAACAACTTCATTTCCCACCGAAAAAAATGTCGGATATGCCTAGTCTGAACGCTCCTTTATTTACGAATGCCCGTGATCCCCACGCGTCCATACCGTCTCAATCTGCCACAATACATCAACAGGGAAGGTCCCGCGCTCGTGGTTGATGCAACATTTCGATTCTCCTCGCGCGAAACCCAGTTTGTCACGGGTAAGTACTCATTAATATCCTATTAGTAATTTGGTATTAACTGATGCAAAAAAATCACTTGACTTGTTATTTGTTAACATTTAGGTATATCTTCATTTGTTATGCTCGATAGTCTAACCAGAAAGGCTGTGAAGTAATTTAAAAAAAACGTTGAATCTTCATTCCACTCCAATTCATTTCCAGCCATTCCTTCCAAATTTTTCGGGGAAGGAAATGAATCGATTTGGAAAGAAATGATTAAAATTATGTTGTATGACATAATGTTATAGAAGTTAGACATTTAAAATAAACCTTGCACTGCGTGTGCTATCAAAATCGCTGCAGACTTTTTTTGGTTCAACTCTAATACGAATGTATGTTTTAGGTCAGGAAGATGGCAAAAATAAAGACAAAATTTACTAAGGAGGAACAGTTACCCAAAGATAAGAGAATGTGAGAAATTGAAATATGCTAAAATGAAAAGCTATCCGAAACGTTATCGCATGTTTCAAGAAAAGGAGAAACAGGGATACTTGTTGGAAAAAAAAGAAAGAAGGTAGTCCTTTCAATCATTCAAGAAATGAGTGAAAGGGACAAGGGCAAGAAATGGGTGAAGAGAGCAGCGGCGCATATGGTTAAAAAATTCTCTAAAATATCTTAAGAAAAAAAAGATAATACAAAACTTCAACACCAGATTATCATTGAAAACTCACCACCAGAGAGTGAAAACAAGGAGGTAATACAAGCACCTCAGACTGTTCAAGACGATCCTTTGGCTGAAAAAGCAAGCTCACCTGTGCGTGTATGTAATCCAGAAAAAGAACCAGAACCTGGCTCCAGCAAGAACGAAAATACTTTCAAACTCAAGAAAATAATTAGGCGAGTAAGATACAACCATCAAAAGGTATAATATTAATTGAAAGTGAAAATGAACATTTTGCAAAAAGAAAATGAGGCGCTGCGTAAGAACCGGCCAACACAAAATTAGAGAGGCAACACAAAATTCGAAACCTGACACATTGGAAAAAAAAGTTGATAGTATGATAAAATATATTAAAGAAGACAAGATACAACAAGTGAAAAGAAAACTGTTATTCTCCGACACAAAAACAAAAGGGTGTTGTGAAAAATAAAACGAATAAAGGGAACAAGAGAAGTGTTGCAGAATGCGTATTAACTAATAAGGAAAAACTTGCAAACTATCGTGTTGTAACCAAATTGCCGTTCACTTTAAAGAAGATTGAAGCCGAACGTCTTCAAGGTAAAAAAGAAGCACTAATTAAACTGCGGGTGAAACTATTCTTTGAAGAGGATGTGAATAGCCAGATGGCTGCTGGAAAGAAAGAGAGAGAAAGCTGTGTGTGTGTGAAAAAATATCTTTTTTTTATTTTTATTTGATATGTTATTTTTTCAAATGATCTGTAAGATACCTTTTTGCTTTCGGATACCATTCCGTTTTATGCTCTCTTTCTTTCCAGCAGCCATCTGGCTATTCACATCCTCTTCAAAGAATAGTTTCACCCGAAGTTTAATTAGTGCTTCTTTTTTACCTTGAAGACGTTCGGCTTCAATCTTCCTTAATACGAATCTCCAGAGAACGGCAATTTGTATACAACACGATAATTTGCAAGTTTTTCCTTATTAGTTAATACGCATTCTGCAATAAAAAGATAAAAATAAAAGATAAAAGATATTTATTCTTCAATTTAGGCACATTACAATGCACTTATGAACGTCAGAGAGAAAAAAAAAACTACCTCCGGTTCTAACCCTACACCTCTGACCCGAGACGAATTATTTATGACCGGCAAGAAACTCGGCGGGACTTATTTTTTCAAAACAGTAATACAGTAATATTACATCTTAAAGATACACAATAATGCGTAGTTCTATAAGAAGGCACATCAAAACAGCTTGAGAGACATACAATGTACGTATTGTTTAATTAAAATAAAATAATTATAATAAAATCCAAATCTGATTGCTTCACAAAACGTTTGATATGCTTTCCTATATGAACTGTGTCCTCTAAATGTTAGATGATTTTGTAGTATTTTCTGGTTTGGGCCATGCATCTTTGTCCGTCATATAGTCCTCTACCCTGTAATAACCCTTTGACATTAAACTTTTTTTCAAATATTTCTTAAGAGCGGGAAATGATAAATTTAAAGCATCGACGGGTAACTTTTTATAAATGTGAATACCTTGACCAAAAAATGACTTATATGCTTTGCGGATACGACTACTTCTGATAGCAAGCTTGTTTTTATTTCTAGTGTTATAGCTGTGGCTGTCAGAATTTTTTTTTAATGTATGTATATTCTTTACAACAAAAATAATATTGTATTGGGAAGCAACAGTTAAAATATTAATTTCTTTAAGTAGTTCTCTAACTGATGCACCTGCTTTTAAGTTATACAGAAAGCGGATGGCTCTTTTTTGTAAAACAAATATATTCTGTATGTCAGCTGCTTTGCCCCAAACCAGAATACCATATGACATTACACTATGAAAATAACTGTGATAAACTAAGCGAGCTGTGTCAATATTCGTTAATTGTCTAATTCTCCTAACGGCATGAGCGGCCGAGCTTAATCGAAGAGCGAGTTTTCTTATATAAGGACTCCATTGTAGATTTTTGTCCAACGTCGAACCAAGGAACACTGCTTTATCTACTATCTCTAAACATTCACCATTCAGGAGAATCTTAGTGTCCACCGGTGCAACGTTTGGCAAAACAAATCTAATACATTTGGTTTTCTTAGCATTAAGTAGCAAATTGTTAATAGTAAACCAGTTCAGTACAGCAGCTAGTGTGTTATTGATTACAGTAAAATCGGTAGATTGCCGGTCAACTTCGAAAATTAAAGATGTATCATCGGCAAACAGAACGATATCACAAAGGTTTTGTACTACACAAGGTAAATCATTTATATAAACCAAAAACAGGAATGGGCCCAAAATAGAACCCTGTGGCACTCCTAATTTTACTGAAGTCCCTTTAGACTGGGTTTTATTTACAACAACTGTTTGTGTTCTGTTGCTAAGATATGAAGACATGAGATTCAAGGCATTTTCTGACAAACCATAATGTTCTAATTTAAGAATGAGGGTTGTATGATCTACACAATCAAACGCTTTAGAAAGATCACAGAATATACCAATTGCATCGTAATGTTTTTCCCAGGCAATGAAAATATGTTTGATGAGTACCGCAGCAGCGTCGGTTGTGGAACGTCCCTTTGTGAAACCAAAATGATTGCTTGTAAGCAATCCATGTCTGTTGAAGTGGCCCAGTAGATCATTTAACATTAGCTTTTCAAAGACTTTACTTAGTACAGGAAGTATTGATATCGGCCGGAAGTTATTCAGATCACTAGAATCACCCGATTTAAAAAGAGGTATGACTTTACTACATTTCATAAGATCTGGAAAACACTTCTCTTGTTCCCTCTTAGTAATTTTTTTCTTTGTTTTTGCCATCTTCCTGACCTAAAACATACATTCGTGTTAGAGTTACTATTGTACAACTACTATGACTATGGGTTGCTGAACCATAAAAATTATACTACGCATTTTTTTGAATATTCAAAAGATATTTTTTTATGATATGTCATCATAATAAGAAGATGGTTTTAGTTATATTTGTTATTATTATTGAATAATTTTGAACAAGAAGTTTTTTATTAAACTATATAACTTCCTTTTCTGATTATAACTTTGAGTATGCGATATTTTGCTGTTTTTATAATTATGTTATCATTCAATTGTGTTACACTTAATCAATATTTGCTAATATGTAATTTTTATTGTTTTAGATTGAATTTTTATGGTATTTTAATTCGTTCAGGCAGCTGTTAAACATATCACAGATATAGTTATTACATAATTTGTTTTAGTTCAAGCTAAATAATGACATTGTAGACGTAGACTGATATTTCGTAATGTGTGATTGTCAAAATGTTGATTATTGTAATAAAAATATCATAAAAGTACAATTACTTGTTTTATTTCAAGGTTTGTATTGTCTGATCTATTATAGTATTACAAATTTCATTTTTATCCAATTAAGTTTCATTTCCGTCCAGTCAAATTTCATTCCCCTCAATACATGGTTCATTACCATCCCTTGGTTTTACATTTCCATCCGTGCTTTCATTACATTCCTTATGTGTTTTCCAAAAGTATGACTAGTATATAGGTGCCTTTCGTAAAATATTATACCCAATAAGTATACACATTCACAATATAAAATACTGGACTGTAACTTAAAAAATAAAAAATCTCCAAAAAAGTGCCAAATCGGCACGAAACTGTAGAACGACCTGCCTATGGAAGAAGTTTTTTGGAGATAACTCAAAAAATGGCTAAACCGATAATGTTCAAAATAATTTTAATAGAAAGTATGTGGAAAGGCACATCTTCTCAAATTTTTTCACATATTTTGGACTTACGGTTCAAAAGTTACAGGGGACACAATTTTTCCGACTTTCGAAGCGATTATTTCAGAAAATATTCATTTAATCACAAAAGGTTCAACAAACCTCAATGTTATTTTTAAAGAACTATCGATTGATGTGCCACATGTTGAATTGAAGCGCCCCCCCCCCCCCCCCCTTAAAATAAACAACTATAACAACAAAGATCCCGACGAATTGAATCGACGTCACAAATTAAGGCATGTAATGATGGCAATGTTTTTCATTATAATTTTGCTTTTAGGTACTAGAACAATACAAAGTTTTATAAACATGACGGCTACAAAACGAGATATTTACATTACATATGTGAATATTGCAAATCTAGTTGTGTCAAATCTAGGTACGTACAAAGATGGGTCGAGTGAAGTGTGGGACACGGAGCGGAGATAAGGCGGCCATGCGGGCGCTATCTTGGCCGCAAGTCGCCAGCACAGCCACTCATATATGGCATACACATTCAACTATAGTACTTAACGTATGCGGAATGAAATCTGGACAAAGTTTTGAAGACGTAAAAAGTAAGTAAAGAAATAAACTCAAATTTTATCTAGACACGCGGCAGCGTGTCAAGCCAAGTTCAAGCAAAGGAACGGACTAGCCAGCGCCAAGTGTATATTACACGAACCACTTGGTGCCACTTTTGACCCTTCTATAACTCAAAACCTCTTTAACGTAAACACATAAAACTACGTGTGTTTAATTATATCCATAAGGACACCTAGAAGCCCAAATTTCATGAAGCTAGCTCAAACGGTTATAAAGATATGAAGGTCAAAAAGTCGTAAATTGTAGCACTGACTGACTGACATATAGTACCTAAACCTAACCTACTTCCAGATGACCTAGAAGGATGAAATTTGGAATCCAGCTCGGTAATTGTGTGTAAGCGTAGGAAAAAATCTAAAAATAAAAAAAAAGTTAAAAAATAGGGGGGTTCCATACAATTTTTTGTTTAATTGTATCGTTGGAACCGTTACAAGCAGATATTTGAAACTATCCCAATATATGTATTATTGTTTTTGCTATATAACAGAAATAGAAAAACAAAGTTAAGTCAAAAAATAAGTGGTGTCCCCATACAAAAAACTTGTAATACGCGCTAAACGACCGGCCAACGGTGCGTCGTCGGCGGCGCGCGGCACCACATAATTATACACAGAACAGAAGTAAAGAGAATGTAGACAATAGCATAAAAAAGAAAACCATGCAGCGGAAACGCAAGAAAAAACATTAAATCTCAATACCTGCCTAGTTTTCTTTACAAAAAGCAATGATATCCCACCAAAAACAGAAATGTAAAAAAGGAGAGCCAAGTTCAATACAAAAATTATGCTTGTGGGCTTCGTCGCAAAAAGAATGGAGATCTAAATGAGTGCCAAGTTCTATGCAAAATCCAAATATGTATGTATTTATAGGAACAAAATTACATTATGAACAAATATTAAACTCTATTTCTTTGCTTTATTGGATACCTATAACAATTGCTGTTATTTAAAAATGTGAGATCTTAAAGTAGGTTAGATTTGACTTGGCCAGTTTTTATCAGAATTTAAAAAAAATATATATGTTGAATAACTTTATAAAATGACTGATGTAATGATGTGTATAAAATTACAACATTTTACGGTTAGAGTAAAGAGGACATACATAGGTACTGTAACAATTCTTCGATATTTGATGTCCTTTTTATTATTTTTCAACGAGTTAAGCACAATACATACATGTATAACATTATCTACACCCTACTATCATGAATCCTCTATTCTGCGTTCGGAAACCATATAATAATGACCCCTATTATTGCAACTACGAGTAGTAATGTAACATCAGTGTATTATATGTGCCAGTGTCTTAATCTATCTATATCTATATCTATCTAAATATATAAAAGAAGGAACTGACTAACTGACTGACTGACTACCCACAGCCCAAACCGCTGGTTCTAGAGATTCCAAATTTGGCATGTAGGTTCCTTATAAGGTCTAGGGATGCACTAAGAAAGGATTTTTCAAAATTCACCCCCTAAAGGGGTGAAATGGGGGTCCAAAGTTTGTATGGCGAATCAAGATTTGTTAGACTATTTTATTCGAAACTTCACAGGAGTATTTCTAACAATAAATGAGTAAACACGTGTTTCAGGTTTTTTGAAAATTCAACCCCTAAAAGGGGCAAATGTGGTCAGAAAATCAAATCAACATGGGTATCGTATCCTTTTTTAGTACTTATAGTACGCGGGCGAAGCCGCGGGAAAAGGCTAGTAAATATATAAAAGAAGAAACTGACTGACTGACATATCAACGCACAGCCCAAACTGCTAGTTCTAGAGATTCCAAATTTGGCTCGTAGGTTCCTTATAAGGTCAAGGGGTGCACTAAGAAAGGATATTTCAAAATGCACCCCCTAAGGGGGTGAAATGGGGGTCCAAAGTTTGTATGGGGAAACAAGATTAGTTAGACTATTTTATTCGAAACTCCACAGGACGATAAATGAGTAAACAGGTATTTCAGGTTTTTTGAAAATTCAACCCCCAAAAGGGGGAAATGTGGTGAGAAAATATTAAAATCAACATGGGTATGGTTTCTATGGTTTATCGGGTCGCTGATTACGAAAACTACAACGATTTTAAAACCCAACGTGGCGGACGTCAAATACCATCTCCCCCGTTGGGGTGTAATGGGGGTGAAATGTCTAAATATCAATATAGGTGTCGTTTTTATGGTTTTTTGTGACGTTTATTACAAAAAAGCATCAATTTTGATATTTAATGTGTACATGAAAATTCTTGAAAGTGTTTGTGCCAAATTCCAATTCAATCGTAATTTAATATAATAAATGCGAAAGTGTGTCTGTCTATCTGTTACCTCTTCACTCTTAAACTGCTGAACCGATTTAGAGGAAATTATAGAGATAGTTTGTATCCTGGGAAAGAACATAGTGACATAGGGTAGTTTTCATCATTAAGGAGATGAAAAGGGGGTTGGAAGTTTGTATGGGAAAATTTTAACAGCTGAACCGATTTAGATGAAACTTGGTATACATAAAGTTTGAGTCCCGGGAAGGAACATAAAATATTTTATAACGCGAAAATCAACCGTTAAGGTTGGAGGTTTAAATGGGGATTTTTTAACCATTGAACCGATATAGATGAAACTTGGTATATAGATAGTATCGGTATCGGGAAACATAGTAACATAGGATAACATAGGATAGTTTTTATCCCGAAAATCAGCTCTTAAGGGGGTGAAATGGGGGTTGCAGATGTTTTTATCACGAACCGATTTAGATAAAATTTGGTTTGGATGTAGCTTGAGTCCCGGAAAACAATATATAATATATAGTTTTTATCCCGAAAATCAATCCTTTAGGGGGTGAAAAGGGGGCTGGGAGTTTGTATGAGGAATAAATAAGCGCTCAACCTATTTAGATGATTGGGTATGGAGATATTTTGAGTTCTGGGGAAGGATATATAATAGTTTTACAAGTACACTACTGTAAGTGTTGGTACATCGTTGCCGGTGTAACAATTCAACAATTATTGCAAACATTTCTTTAAAAAAATAAGTGAATCGCCTTCACCAAAACATACAAACATACGGGTCAAACTCAAAACCTTTTAGTACGTTTAGTACGCGGGCGAAGCCGCAGGAAAAACCTAGTAATGTATAAAAATTTATTACGACACCGATATCTAGCCCTCGTCCCCACCCGCACAATCCAGTTAGCCATGGCGGTGCAATGGCGGTCATTCTAATGGATCCCGAACATGTCATTGAGAATGTATAATATGTGCTAAAATCATAAAGCCGAGTATCTAACATAATTACGCATTAAAACACTCGTGATATTATCAACCACCCTCGTATTTTAATGCCCTTCATTATGTAGCAGTCACATATACTACTATTACGTTTAGGCTGCAGCTTCCAGATTGTTTCGAAATGAATATCCATCGTCTGACATAGAACGCGGGAATTCCTAATTTAAAATAACACAGCGCCAGACTGCGTTCGAGAAGAGAGGCTGTAAAAGCAGCAAACCTTTACAGTACCTACTTAAACTATGTAGGTACTAGCTTTCTGCCCGCGACTCCGTCCGCGTATAATACGGTTCCTCATACAGAGTTTCATATCCAATTGTAACTTCTTAACTAACTTTTGTTAATCCCCGAACCATCTTCTTAATTTATTTATAGTTATAGCTATTTTGGCAAAAAAACGGGTAACGTAGACATAGTTTCAGTTACAAATAAGTGTATGCAAATAATAACGTAAATGTACCCTATTATTTGCGTAACTTCTTTGTGTACTATATTGTGGTGGTTTTATTTGACGATACGATGACCAAACTATTGTCAGTGTTCACTCTGGAACATGGAAATGGAACGGAAATAGGAAAAATAATTCCTAGTAAATCTCAAACCAAAAAAATAGTAAATCTCTATACAAACTTTCAACCCCTTTTATATTTTATAATTATTAGTAAACGTACGAAGTTTCAAATCTCTGACTCTAAATTTGAAACCCCACCGATACAAACGTTTAACCCACATTTTATCCCCCCTTAGGGGTTGAATTTTTCTAAAACGCTTCTTATTAGTTGTACAGATTGTAAATGTAACCCGTCCTGCAAATTACAACTCTGAGGTGGAATTTTTAAAAACGCTGAAATTAGTTTTTTTGCTTTAAAGTTAGCAAACGCAACAACGCAAATGCAAACGAACTTTCAAGTCTGTCACAAAAAAAAATTAATCTCTATAAAAACTTTTTACCCTGTTAGAGCTTGAATTTTGAAAAACGCTGAAATTACTTTTATTATTTTTTAATTATTAGTAAACGTGTGAAGTTTTAAATCTCTAACTCTAAATTTTAAACCCCACCCATACAAACTTTTAACCCCTTTTTTACCCATCAAGGGGTTGAATTATTCAAAATCGCTTCTTGTTAGTTGTACAAATTGTAAATTTAACTCTTCCTGCAAATTACAACTTTCTAGATTCAGTAGTTAATCATTTTTTAACGCTACGCCAATGCAATTAAAAATTACAACTCGACTAAGACAATGGTAAAGAACTTTAAGATAATTATTTTACATGATTTTTTTTAAAGTGGGGCATTCCACTCATACAATAGTATGAATAGTAATTATGAGTTGATAGCAGCGCCATCTATTATTTCCGTTGTGACACTTGTAAAAGGGTCGGCGGGAAGGGTATCTAACTCTAGTAGTTAGCACCTAGATGTCGCTTACGGCTGCTATAAAGTCGATGTAAAAATAAATGCAAAAAGATGATTGAAGGCATTGAGAATTTCGTCAACTCAGTAACTGAACCCATAGCTTAATTGGTAAAGCGATCGAGCCCCGGTAAGGCGTATCGATGCCAGGTTCAAGTCCGGCTGGGTTGATTATTTTTTCAATGTTTTCAGTGTTTGTATTTGATTGAACTTTAAGATAGGTACTTTGCTTATAATTTTTTTTCCGGTATGTATTTCAATATTCCGTATTTTTTCATTAAATTTTAAGACCAGACCAGACAGAACCACCAATCAATATTTATTTTTAGAAACAACCTAACAAATGACTCAAGACTCAAACGACACCAAATTCAGAAAGACGAAAGACGCATTTAGAATAATTTCTCTTTAACCCAACTAACTCAGAAAAAATCTTAATAGCGCCATTTATCTTCATGGCACAGCGCCATCTATTGGTGGATTTGTGAAATGAAATGAAATGAAATATATTCTTAATAACAAAGTTACACGTCAATACAATAAATATATCACAATATGATAATTAATATATGTAGATCAACATTTATATATGTATAATTATTAAAATCTATTTCACCTTTAAAGTGTTAAAGGGACATTAAAAAATTCGTCATAGTTATAGAATATTTTATGCAGCAGCCACTCCTTCAGTCTATCCTTGAACGCGGCAGCTGAAACTGCACCTCTTACATGGTCAGGCAGCCGGTTGTAAATGGAAGGTCCTAAATAATACACAGACCGTTCTGACTTAGTAAGTCTGTGTGGTTCGGTGACTAACCTACTATGATTTTTATTGCTGCGAAGTTTGTAATTTTTATTAACGCCTCTGCGCTTAAACATGTTAAGGTTCTCCCGCATGAATACTGCTACTTGGCCTACGAGTAAACAAGGTAAGGGCAGAATCTTGAGATCACGGAAAAGGTCATGTGCTGGGGCGTCCACTGCTTTCCCGGCCAAGGCGCGGACGGCGCGTTTTTGCATGCTAAAAACGCGTCTCCAGTCAGATGCGCGGCCCCATAGCTCCACACCGTAGGTCAGGAGCGAGTGCACTGTCGCGAAATAGCAATCTCGCACTGCGCCCTTTCCAGCTGTGCTTGATAGCCGCCGCAACGCGAAACACGCGCGCCCCAGCTTACCGCATAGCTCGTCAATGTGAGCCTCCCATGTAAGTGCGCTATCGATATGGAATCCGAGAAGGCGTGTGCTGGTTACGTGCTGTATAGGGGCACCACCGGCACACACCTTCAGGATTGGGCTTGCATGTCCGTTTAACTTAAATGTCATAAAGTACGTTTTTTCTTTATTGAGTGCAAGGCCGTTTGATCGGAACCACTGATACAGTTGTTCCATAACATGGTTTAGCGCTACCTCCAACTCCCGCTCAGCATTCGCACAGACAACTGCCGTGACGTCATCGGCGTACATGAAGATATCCGCATTTTTTATTGCCTGCGGCAAGTCATTCAGCAACACGCTGAACAGGGTGTTGGAGAGACACGAACCTTGAGGGACACCCATTAGATTCCTCAGTTCGGACGACACAACGTTGCCCCCATCGCCAACGACAACCTGGGCCCTGTCGGACATAAACGATAATATTAGCATGGAGGCTGGTCCTCGGATACCATGGTGGGCCAATTTCTCAGCGACGAGTGCGTGATCCGCCGTGTCAAAAGCACGCGATAAGTCACAGCAGATGACCGCTACGTGTCGCCTCGCCTCGCGGGCATGCAACACACAGCGCACCACTTCCCGCACCAGGTCTGTGGTAGATCGGCCGTGGCGATAGGCGTATTGCTTATCTGATAGAGTATGTTTTGGTACCCAAAAATTGAGTAACCTCTTATTTAACCCTACCTCGAAGCATTTGCTGGGGCCTGGGACTAGGGATATCGGACGGTATGATTTAATCAGTGCCTTTTTGCCTTTGCCTTTGTAAAGTGGGCATATTTTGACTTTTTTAAGCCTGTCCGGATATACTCCCGCCCTCATGTAGTTATTAAACAGGTCAGACAGAACGTAACTAATTGCCGGGCTAGCTCGTTTTAACACTTTAGCGGAGAGACCATAAACGTCTGTGCTATTTTTGGCCGCGATATGAGTTTGAAATATTTTTTCGACTTCGTCCGGTGTAAAGGGCTTGAATCTTATTGAGCAGTCGCTAGCTGCGCACTTATTTGACAAGGATGCAATACAGCGCTCGCGATCGGCAGGGGGCGCCCCGCACGCAGCGGCCGCTGTTACGAACTCGTGGTTAAGCGCGTCCACCGCGAGTTGCTTGGTCGCAAACGGGCGGCCGGCGCTGTCCTGCAGCAGCTCGGTGTAGTCAACACGCTCGCGAGGCGCCCGAGCCAGCTCTATATTAATAGCATTCCACATTGCCCTGCTTTTATTAGTGCTATTGCTAATTAGCGAATTAAAATATGCGGTACGTTTGTTTTTTTAATTTATTATTGTAAGATTCTAGCAGTTCATTTGAGGCGTCGTGTAAGTGGGTATTATCTGGGTATTTCTCCGAAAGATTGATATAATCGTAGGTTAGCAATTTTAAGTCTTTAAGTTCGTTATCTATCCAATGGTTGCTTTTCGAGTGTGTGTTTACATTTTTCAACGGAAAGTGGATATCTAGTTGGTATGACAGAATGTTAGTTACTTTATTCGCGTATTGGTTACATTCACCGCTGTGATTGGTCGCGATTGCTTGCCAATCTATAGACTCAAGCGCGGTAACAAAGGACGTAATGTTTCTTTCACTAAAAACTCGTTTCCTTATCACTCGAGGCGCCGAGTGGTGCGGGGCGCGCGGCACGCTGAGTCTCTGCGCTAAATGATCGCTTAAATGAGTGACAATGCATGTCGCGGACACACGGTCGTCGTGGATATTTGAGTAAGCGTGGTCTAGCAAAGTTGCGCTATTACCTTCCCTCCTAGTGACATCGTTAACGTACTGACCAAACTGTTGTGCTGACAAAATATCGACGAGTTGTTTTTTACTGGCGGTATTATTACATAGATCGATATTTATATCGCCCATTATAATTGCCGTCAGTTTGTCATCGTTAATCTTGGTCAGTAATTTGTCAAATAAACCGAGGTACTCAATGTGGCTTGTCAGGTTAGAATGGTAAATTCCAACTATCAAAAGATTTTCTTCTATTAACTGGACCGCGCAAACGTCGAATACCTGCTCGCGAGAGAGCTCGCAATAGTCAGGTCGATTTATTGCCTTTATACATGACCTAGCATAAATACCATAAATAGCTGCTTACCATCAGGCGGGCCGTATGCTTGTTTGCCACCGTCGTAGTAAAAAAAAAAAAAAAAAAAATGCAGCTTCCGCCGCGTTCAATGTTAGGTCTACAAAAGTATGATAAAAGATCGTAGTTTGTCAATGTTACAGACTGAATTTCGTGGCTGCGCAAAAAATGTTCGGTTAAAATTAAAATATCGCACGTTAGGTCATTACTTAATAGCATTTCTAGTTGCTTGGTTTTACTGTTTAAGCCTCTTATATTTTGATGACAAACTATGAGCGACGTCATTCGCTGTGTCGGTGTGTCACACGGCTCATTGGTTTTCTGCGCTGGTGGCGGCCGGTCGCTCGACGTTAGCGAAACGGCGGTTTCGGTGATTGCGGCGAGAGGGGGGAGCGCGCCCGGCGCGCCCGGCGCCGGCTGGAAACCACTCGCTGATCTTTGTCCCGGATGGCCAGCTATTCGGGGACATCATCTCTTCGAACTTGCTGCACGGGACGGTTATCGCAAACGAGGCATAATGCTCGTGTTTCAGGCGTAGTTTGTTAACCGTGCAGTTTTTGCATCCTGTTCTTTTCTGAATGTATGCTTTGATGGCCTCCGAGGTCGTGTCGCTTGTAAAAAAACAGGCGTGAATTTTCTTACCGCGCTCTACTGTATGTAAGTCAATGTCCACTGGGCCAGTTCCAGTGATTGTGATTGTAGTTTTGGTTGGTTCTGACTGCATACGGCCTCCTTTATATGACACAGTCCGATAATCGTCATCGTTAATATCGTTTACCTCGTTCGTGGCTCGTAAGTCCAAGCTGCTATCGTTATTATCGTAACGTTCCGGAATTGCAGTTGTAGTTGCGATCGCTAGCAGTGTTCCATCCTCGGTACCGGGAGGCATGTTCGTCACCGGTCGGCTTACCTCGGGTGTTGTCGCAACGTCAGGTGTCCGTGATCTGCATGCGGTTGCAGCGCTTGACTTTTTCGGGATGCTAGGTGCTGCTGTTGCGGTAGCTTTTTGCCGTGCTTCACGCATTGGGCGCTGGAGCGCTTGTGGCGCTGGCGGAGCTGGTGGCGTGTAGTTGATGTTGGACTTACGTGTCGCCGGGGTACCCTCCTTGCTGGATTTTAGCTGTTTTATAGTTTCTGTTTGCTTGATTGTTTTTATTTGTTGTGTTATCTGCTTATAAAGTAGTTCAGGATGAACGGGTCTTATTTAATTTAGTAAATACACCTTTTTACCCGACTACAGCAAAAGTCAAAAGGTACGGCTATGATTTTTAAATTTCAGCAGAACCTCTAACGCCATCTAATGTGGAGTAGTGTACCTAATAAACGAAAAAGTATCGGAACACGGAGAAAATCTATGTACATAATTAATATATTACTGAGATTGAATCTTGTAAAATTCCAGCAGCTTATAAATAAATCTACGTGGACGGAAAATATCTTCCTAACAATGTATGGTAAAAAAAATCTATTATAGGTACCTACTAATACCGAAAGCGGAAAAATAATTAACATCCTACAGGGTCAATATGTAATCTAAATGTAAATGTTTTAAATACGTTCATTTTCTCTACTTAATGGAATACAATCAACGGCAAAAACATATTTATGATGAGACCAGTAACGCCATCTACTGGGGAGTAGTGAACCTAATAAGTGAATAAGTGTTGGAATACGAAAAGATCACCGTGGAATTTTTCAAAAAACACGAAGTTTTAAGTCTCTTACACAAAATAAAAATTTCTCCCATACAAACTTTGCACCCCTATTTTACCCTCTTAGAGTTAGAATTTAGCAAAACGCTGAAAACACTTTCTATAGATTTAAGTTCGTAACCTTTTTACGAATTTTAAAGTCTTCAGCTCAAAAAAAATAATGTTCTCCCATACAAACTTTGCACCCCTATTTGATCCCCTTAGGGGTTTAATTTCCAAAAATCCCGTCTTATCCCTTGCATACGTCATAAAAGTAAGCTCTGGACTAAATTTGAAGTCTCTAGTTCCAGTAGTTACGGCTGTGCGTTGATGGTAGATCAGGACTTCTTCTTTTATATGTTTAGATTAACAAATAATAAAATAATTTTTAGGCATGATTTAAGTGAAGCACGACACTAAAATTATCTTCGAGACGCTCTATCTATACTATATCGTAATTCCCTCTTATATAAACTTGCACAGTCAGCACCAGCAGCAGAACCAACTCAGTGTTCAAAATGATCTTGATACTTATACAGTGTGCAAATCCGTGGGCGAATCTCTAAACTGTGATTAGCATAAAGTACATAAGAAATATATTTCTTAGATTCATTTAGATTACTATTTCCTAAAATTACGACGACAATTTTAACAATGCAAAAGATTTCGGTACCTCATACGCAATCATACTTCAAATAAATAAATCGTAAATCATACTCATACTTACTTACTCTTTGATGTCAATGCAACACTCAAGTTAAGCGCTCTTGACATTGACAGTTACTTACTGTTCACGCAAATCAGCGCCATCTAGTTCAAATGTATTCAAGTCTAATGCGCACGAGTGAATGCGCACGATCTTTTGTTCATTCGCTCCGTCTGATATTGCCCTCTCTGTTCAGCTAGCCGTCGTAGTGGTTAGACGTGCTGTCATTGTCGCGGTGCGCGAGCCTTTGTTAAAATAAACATGGCGTAATTTAAGTGTAAAGTGTAATCTAGGTTAAGGCAAGAGAAATATACGTGTAAAGAGTGCCCGTTGTTTCTCTTCGAAACCCATCCGTCGTTACCGCAGCAGGCGAGGCGGCGTACTCATCTACGAGACAGATGATGGTGGCCCATGGAAAACTCTCTACAGCACCGTGCCGGAGCGACTCGACTGCTACCAGAGAAGTATGAGATGTACCTAACCGGCCTACCGCGGCGACTGGGCTAATTTTGCGTACCATTTGGTGTGACCCATGAGAGGGAACAACCGCACGAATAACAAAACCCGTGATTTGGGAAAATATAAAATAAAATCCCGTGATTGGGGCAAGATTGAAGCAATCTAGGGCCAAGAATCGCGCCACGGCAATCAAGGATTCGTCGAGTGGAATTTGCAGTTGTTTGCATTCATTGTGTAAATTCAGTGCGCGATTACGTCATAAACATTTCGATCAACGTGAAACGTGTCATTGTGGGAACATTTGGAGGTCGCCATAGTGAAGTGCCACATCCGGTTGACGTTTACCGGTTTTGTGCTGAGTGAACGAACTGAATGGTAGGAACGTGTAGCGTCGATCCGGAACGACGTCGGGCGTCGTGGCGACAACCTTAGAGACTTTATTATCTATGACATACTTCATTTGACAAACGTCAGTGTCAAAAGTCAAGTTGTGTTGTGCTATTTGTGATAGATTTCTCAACTATATTACGTGAAATACTTAGGATTAGATTAAATTGGATAGAATATAGCTTGGAATTGGTTTGTAGATACTCACAAATAGGTGATTGATTGAAAATACGCGCGGCGCGGTGAAGTATTTGTGTTTTACCAGGTAAGTTAATATCTATTCACACCATGTCACCCAAGGCTAAGGTACAGTTGGGTACGAGGTATCAAATGCTTATTGATTACGCCGGCACGGTGGCTGCCAGGTCCGGGTCCTCAGCGACAGCGGTGGCCAAGCGGCATTTTGATCAGGTATATAAAACATATATCACGGCCTATGAGGCGGTATTGACAAGCGATACGGAACTAACAGAGGCGGAACGTCTCAAGTACCAGGAGCAGTTCGCCGAGATCAACCGACTTCTTATCCAACTGGATGAGGCATCAGGTGAGGAGTCAGAACAGACAGCTGGTGCAGCTAAGTATCACAGTAAGGTTAAGTTGCCTTTGGTACAACTGCCAACATATGGCGGGGATATGACAGAATGGATGTCATTCTATGACCTTTTTATGGCATTAGTGGATGCAGGTCCATTGTCTGATGCCGAGAAACACTACTACCTTCGAACGTCATTGCGGGCGGAGGCCTTGATGGTAATACAACACTTACCTGTGGATGGAGCCAGCTACTCTGTAGCATTGGATCTTCTTAAGAAAAGGTACCATAACTCCCGACAGCTTGTGGACACTTTCATTGCGCGGATAGTCAATCTGCCCAATGTCGGGGGCCCGAATATAAATTTGCGAACTCAGTTTTATGATCCTCTGCGCGAGTCGATTCAGGCCCTAGAAAAGTTGAAGCAGCCGGTTTCTGAGTGGTCGTATTTAGTTGTTTACATGATGTTACAGAAGCTGCCTATTCGCATCAGAACCCTATTTGAGGATCCTCAAGTCCTGCCAACGCTCAATCAGCTGCTGGCGCTGCTGGATGAGCAGTGTCGGGTGCAGCAGGCGGTTCCCACTGCGGCAGCGGGAAGAGCACCGATGGGACGGCAGTCACCGACCAAGGGAAGACGCGGCAGAGCGTCCCCTCCACGTGTCTAGCTGCGGAGCTGGAAGAAGCTGATCAGGTGAATCGGTCTAAAGGGCTGTGCACATACTGTTCCAGTAGTGCACACTCTATATACAAATGTCCATTCTTCGCAAATCTAGCTGTTTCGGAGAGGAAAACCTGGGTCAGGAAGAATGGTGCATGTTTTAAATGCCTTCGCTCTCATTACGCGAGAGAGTGTATGGCTCGTATTTGGTGCGGTGCGTGCCAGTCAGGGTCGCATAGCCCGTTGCTGTGCAGGGAGGAAGCGGAAGCCGCGGAAGCAGTGCACAGGGTCCATGAGCGAACCCCGGTCCCACCCACCAGAAGGGTAAGTACACCACCACAGCGTAGGTCCCCACCACGACACAGGGTGTCGACCCCGCCACAAGGGTCTTGGGCGCAGCGAGCTCAACAACCCCGTACGAGCCCGCCAAGGTGGAGAGAAGAGACTAGGTCGCCTCCTCCACAGCAGGTCCAGCCAGCTCAATTGATGACTGCTGGTCACATCCCGCGCCCTCCGGTGGGAACGAGGGCCCGCCAGGCACAGGAGTCTTTCCACAGCCTACGTTTCGGCACTCGAGGCAGCCCTGAGCGCCGTTCTTGAAATAAGGCTACGGCTGATGTACCACAAGAACCTCGGATGATGATGCCATCGATCCGGGTCAGCCCTACTGCTATTGTCATGGTAAGGTCAGGCCGAGGCAATTATATTATGGCAAGGGCACTGTTAGACACTGGAGCCGGGTGTTCGATAGTTAAGAAATCATTTGCAGATGAAATAGGATTGCATCAGCAGTATGTAGGAAATAATATTGTTGGGATCGGAAACCAACAGGTCAAGGTACCCGGTACCATTGCTAAAATAGTATTTAAGCCAGTAGGAAAATTAGTCCCTATAATTAGCGTTGTAGCAACCGCCATGTATACCGTTACAGGAAATATTCCGGCCTGTAACCATTACCTGAAGGCCCACTTAGATACGTCTAAACTCAGCCTGGCCGATCCAGATTTTGACAAATCTCAAGATGTAGACATCATTTTCGGCCTGGATGTGCTAAATTATATGTTCACTGGTTCAAAGATGCTCACGAACATTACAGGAGTGGAGGCCTACGGTACCTGGTTTGGAGATGTCCTCATGGGAGCCATCTGGACACACCCTGCTGACACCTCGGCGCAGCAGTCGAGAGGAACGTCCGTGGAAGACTACGGAGTGCACGCTACCAAGCTTGAAGAGGTGCTGGAGAAGTTCTGGAAGGTGGAGCAGCCTCCAGAAGACCCACCAGATCATCCGGAACATTTGGAATGTGAAAGGTTGTATACTTCTACTACTAAACGTATGCCTGACGGGAAATACATGGTGCGGCTGCCCTTCTTGTCAGACAGACCCACACTAGGCGAGACCAGAGCCATTGCTGTACGCAGGCTTCATTCGTTAGAGGCGAAGCTAGCCAAGAATCCAGTCTTGGCTGAGAAATATAAGGAGTTCATGCGGGAATATGAGTCTCTAGGACACATGTCTAAATCCAGTTACCAGTTTGACTCGGAGCACTACTGTGTTCCGCATCATGCGATTTTCAAAAAAGATTCAAATAAGCTTCGGGTCGTCTTTAATGGAGCATCGAAGAGTAGCAATGGCATAGCTCTTAATGAATGCCTGCATTCAGGCAAGCCTTTTCAGAATGATATTACAAAGATATTGTTGAATTTCAGACGGCACCAGTTCGTGTTCACGGCCGACATCCGGATGATGTTCCGGCAGACGTGGATACACCCCAGTGATAGGCGCTATCAGCTGATCCTGTGGCGTGAGGACCCGTCGCAGGACATACAGGTTTACGAGTTGAATACTAATACCTACGGACTACGGTCAAGCCCCTTTGTCGCAATACGGACGCTGTTGCAGTTGGCCGCGGATTGGCAAGCTCAGCATCCAGGGTCTCCAGCTGCAGACGTCATATGACGTCAGAGCTACGTCGACGACCTCCTGGTTGGAGCAAACTCCATTACAGAGGCTCGGCAGCTTCAATCGGAGCTCATAGAACTCATGAGCAGTGCCGGCTACGAGCTCAGGAAATGGTCGGCTAACTGTCACGAGTTACTCCGGGACCTACCACAGGAGTATTGTGAGCTTCCTCATCAATTCGACGCTGAAGACAGGAGCCTCATAAAGGTATTGGGAATACAGTGGAACCCGGTGCACGACACCATGTCGTATCAAGTCAATGTACCGTTGGGGCAGGCGGTAACGAAGCGAAGCATTTTAAGTACTATAGCTAGGCTTTATGATCCGTGCGGTTACTGCGCACCGATTGTCTATAGATTCAAGCTGTTCATGCAGTCATTGTTTACCGATGGAATGACGTGGGATGAACCGCTCCTGGACACTCAGGAGGTTCAGTGGAACGAGTTGGTTCAGGATTTAAACCATTTGTCTCAATTACAGATCCCTCGTTGTACGCGTTACCAGGATCTGCCTCCTACTCACTCCACGGGTTTGGAGATGCCTCGGAGCAGGGCTATGGAGCGTGCGTGTACCTTCGGACAGAGGACACGTCTGGAAACCTCATGGTACGGTTAGTCCTAGCTAAGACCCGAGTGGCGTCGAAGAAAGTCAAACAAACCATTCCGAAGAATGAGTTGAATGCAGCTCATATGGTTTGTAAACTCCTGAATCATGTCGCAGCGGCCTATGAAGACGAAATCGAGATTGATAGCATAAATGCGTGGTCTGATAGCAAAATCACGTTGTGTTGGCTTAACACAAAACCACATCTGCTCCAGACATTTGAATGTAACAGAGTACAGGATATTCAGCAGTCGAAGCGACCAATGACATGGCGCTATGTCCGAGGTGAGTCCAACCCGGCCGACGTCGCGTCCCGAGGTGCTACCGCGAAGGGGCTCCTCAAATGCAAGTTGTGGTGGTCGCCGGAGTGGGTGCTCAAGGAGGAGTCACAGTGGCCGACGATACCGGTCACCATGTCACCGGAGCTGCCAGGGTTCAAGCAGCTGGTTCATGTCGCCAATGACGAGCAGACATGGGATGATTTATTACTGTCGAGAGCCAGCTCGTATAGTAAACTCATAAACGTGACGTCGTACGTTTTGAGATTTTGCAGGAATATTCGTTTGCCGAAGCAGCAACGAAATTTAAAACAGAACCTTACTATCGAGGAAAATCGTGCAGCAACGGATCACTGGGTCAAGAAGGTTCAGTTGGATGCATACCAAGATGAAGTCATCTTACTGAAAAAAGGAAAGTTGGTATGCAAATCACTTCAGAAGTTGAGCGTCTTCGTGGACGATAATCATTTTATTCGAGTCTTAGGCAGACTACGTAATTCAAGCTTACGTTATGACGCAAAGCACCCAATGCTTATACCTAAGGACCATCGATGGTCGCAATTATTGATGGAGCACTATCACCGGATCTATTGTCATGCTTCGACAAGCGCCCTGATTAATATACTTAGACAACGATACTGGATTCCGTCAGCACGGCGTCAGGTGTCACGTGTCATCAGGGGTTGTATGTCATGTTTCAGATTCAACGCGACAGATCAGGCGCCTTTCATGGCTGATCTGCCCGCGGACCGCGTCACGGCGACGCGTCCATTTTCCGGCGTAGCGACGGATTTAGCTGGCCCCTACTTGGTTAAAAGTAGCCAGCTCAGGAATGCTAAATCTGTTAAAGCTTACCTGTGTGTTTTTGTATGTCTAGGTACCAAGGCAGTACACCTCGAGGTCGTCTCGTCGCTGAGCACCGAGGCTTTCATCGCTGCGTTCACACGGTTTGTGAGTCGACGTGGGCTGCCCGCCCTCGTCCGGAGTGACCAAGGTACCAATTTTAAATCTGCTAGCTCATACCTCCGAGAGGTTAACCAGTTCTTGCTTGACAACGAAACCATTCTAGAGGATGAGTTTCGTCGCCAAGGCGTCCGCTGGGGGTTCAATCCTCCCGGCGCCCCTCACATGTCTGGTCTAGTGGAAGCAGCGGTCAAGAGTAGCAAGAACCTGCTTAAACGAGAGATTGGGGACCGTATCCTGACCTTTGAAGGTCTGCAGACGGTATTCTGCAGGGCGGAAGCTATCCTCAACTCTAGAGCGCTGGTTCCAATGTCCGAGGATCCTTGTGACCTGGAAGTTCTCAGCCCAGGTCATTTTTTGATAGGTCAACCTTTGGTGTCATTACCTGAACCTTCCTGGAAGGATACGAATATGTCACGGCTGTCGCATTTTCAATTTATTCAAGCTGTAACTCAAAAGTTTTGGGCTAGGTACCACTTAGAATATTTAAATAATTTGCAAGCCCGTAACAAATGGAACAGACATGTACCTAATGTAGCATTAAACGATTTAGTCTTGATAAAGGATGAAAATTCCCCGCCTCTACAATGGCGTCGAGGTAGGGTCATTCAAGTTTTCAAAGGCTCCGACGGAGTCGTCAGGTCTGTAAAGTTGAAGACACAGATAGGCGAACTTGTACGCCCCGTTGTCAAATTGTGTAAATTACCTATGGAGCTTTAATTATTTGAGCAGCTCTTGTAAGTTAACTATTATAAATCTTGGTTTAAATTGTAGCAATTAGTACTAATTATCGTGAACTATGTACCACTGTTTCCTCGGGAAACCATGTAACTAACTTAGTAAGTAGCTTACCTTTGTTGTTTTTACACTTTCATGATTCATATTTTGATATTATCTGGAATGTTATTGAGTGCAAGTGCACTGGATGGTCACAGATTACTTATGCTGTAGACACCTCATGTAACATTTATTAGTGTTAATAATTGTTTGTTTTCATATCTCTTGTTTATGCTAGATCGTAGCGATGTAAACTTCAGGTCTTCAGCTCACCTTTTCCCTGGGCCGGGAAGGAATGTTCACGCAAATCAGCGCCATCTAGTTCAAATGTATTCAAGTCTAATAGAGTGAATGCGCACGATCTTTTGTTCATTCGCTCCGTCTGATATTGCCCTCTCTGTTCAGCTAGCCGTCGTAGTGGTTAGACGTGCTGTCATTGTCGCGGTGCGCGAGCCTTTGTTAAAATAAACATGGCGTAATTTAAGTGTAAAGTGTAATCTAGGTTAAGGCAAGACAAATATACGTGTAAAGAGTGCCCGTTGTTTCTCTTCGAAACCCATCCGTCGTTACCGCAGCAGGCGAGGCGGCGTACTCATCTACGAGACAGATGATGGTGGCCCATGGAAAACTCTTTACAGCACCGTGCCGGAGCGACTCGACTGCTACCAGAGAAGTATGAGATGTAACTAACCGGTCTACCGCGGCGACTGGGCTAGTTTTGCGTACCAATTACTTTACTTCAATCATTAGGCCAAGCAAATAAGATCTATAAAAAGTGTTTTGAGGAATTAATTCCCAGCAGGCTGGAAATCGTTGTAATACCTTCATGTGGTCCTAAATGCATGTAATCCGAGTTTACCCAATCCCAAGAGGTGTGCATAACTTTTTAGCGAAATTTTTGCTCTTTGTCAGGTTTTTGCTTGTAGCTCGAAAACAGTACGTCAACGAAAAATGCCATGTTTATCAATATTAAAGAGGGTTAAATTTTGCGTCTAATGAGTAACTTAACTTCTAATTCGGTTCAGCGGTACAGCCGAAATCAAAAGTTATAAACCGGGAAAATGTCTCATTTAATTGAAAAACTCAAATTTTGACTTCCATACCACATATCTTTGAAACAGATGACTCCTGGTGAAAACCTATAGATTAAAAGTTGTAGATAATACAATTTCACGTTATAGTAACACCTCCATTTTCAAGTACAGTCATTTTGAAAGAAAATTGACATGAATTCAAAATCAGTTTTTTTCTAAATCCATCTGAGTTGCATATCTTCCATAAAATATGAGGTGGCCTACATTTAATGCATCGTTACAACTAAAAACATTTAATTGCAAATTTCTAAAACGTATCTAATCAGAAAACTATTTATACACCGTGTTTTTTTTTCATTTCCGGTAATTCCAAGGGTACATTCCTGAGCTTAATTATGTATATTTCTTAAAGACGCTAGGGTCCTAATTTGCTCCAGTTCTGAGGTAATCGATAGTTCTTTTTCGTCTTTCTGATTATGTAAATTTTACTTTTAGTCTTAGAACCCGCTATAAAGTCATGTAACTGTCTGTTAAGTCAATACAATATTAATTAGTCGTAGTGGTTAGACGTGCTGTCATTGTCGCGGTGCGCGAGCCTTTGTTAAAATAAACATGGCGTAATTTAAGTGTAAAGTGTAATCTAGGTTAAGGCAAGAGAAATATACGTGTAAAGAGTGCCCGTTGTTTCTCTTCGAAACCCATCCGTCGTTACCGCAGCAGGCGAGGCGGCGTACTCATCTACGAGACAGATGATGGTGGCCCATGGAAAACTCTTTACAGCACCGTGCCGGAGCGACTCGACTGCTACCAGAGAAGTATGAGATGTACCTAACTGGCCTACCGCGGCGACTGGGCTAGTTTTGCGTACCAATTACTTTACTTCAATCATTAGGCCAAGCAAATAAGATCTATAAAAAATGTTTTGAGGAATTAATTCCCAGCAGGCTGGAAATCGTTGTAATACCTTCATGTGGTCCTAAATGCATGTAATCCGAGTTTACCCAATCCCAAGAGGTGTGCATAACTTTTTAGCGAAATTTTTGCTCTTTGTCAGGTTTTTGCTTGTAGCTCGAAAACAGTACGTCAACGAAAAATGCCATGTTTATCAATATTAAAGAGGGTTAAATTTTGCGTCTAATGAGTAACTTAACTTCTAATTCGGTTCAGCGGTACAGCCGAAATCAAAAGTTATAAACCGGGAAAATGTCTCATTTAATTGAAAAACTCAAATTTTGACTTCCATACCACATATCTTTGAAACAGATGACTCCTGGTGAAAACCTATAGATTAAAAGTTGTAGATAATACAATTTCACGTTATAGTAACACCTCCATTTTCAAGTACAGTCATTTTGAAAGAAAATTGACATGAATTCAAAATCAGTTTTTTTCTAAATCCATCTGAGTTGCATATCTTCCATAAAATATGAGGTGGCCTACATTTAATGCATCGTTACAACTAAAAACATTTAATTGCAAATTTCTAAAACGTATCTAATCAGAAAACTATTTATACACCGTGTTTTTTTTTCATTTCCGGTAATTCCAAGGGTACATTCCTGAGCTTAATTATGTATATTTCTTAAAGACGCTAGGGTCCTAATTTGCTCCAGTTCTGAGGTAATCGATAGTTCTTTTTCGTCTTTCTGATTATGTAAATTTTACTTTTAGTCTTAGAACCCGCTATAAAGTCATGTAACTGTCTGTTAAGTCAATACAATATTAATTTTGTACTAAGCAGAAACGTCTGCAATCGAAATTTCATTTTTATAATTGAAAGATAAATTGAAAAATTTGGACCGGTGTTCCGAAAGGTCGCAAGTTCAAATCTTGCTCGTCGCGGTGAATTTTTCCACTTTTCTTTTAATTATAAAATTTTCAATACAATATGTTACCTTTGTATCTCGGTTTGTTAATATTCGAAATTTCACTGACATGTCATAATGTTCAATAGTTTGGTTGAGTTAATATACAGATTGGAGAATCAATCAATAACTACTGAACCTATTTGGCTTATAGGCCAATAAAATTAGATTTTTTCGAAGAATTAATTCCCAGCAGGCTCGATATCGTTCTAATACCTTCATGTGGTCCTAAATGCATGTAATCCGAGTTTGCCCAATCCCAAGAGGTGTGCATAACTTTTTACCGAAATTTTTGCTCTTTGTCAGGTTTTTGTTTGTAGCTCGAAAACCGTACGTCAGACGGAAAATTTTACGTATATCAATATTAAAGATGGTTAAATTTTGCATCGAATGAGAATATTATCTTCTAAATCCGTTCAGCGGCACAGCCGAAATCAAAAGTTATAAACCGGGAAAATGTCTCATTTAATTGAAAAATTCATATTTTGACTTCCATACCAACATATCTTTGAAACAGATAACTCCTGGTGAAAAACCTATAAAATAAAAGTTGTAGAGAATATAATTCCACGTTATATCGACATCTCAATGTTCAAGTACAGTCATTTTGAAAGACTAAATTTGGCATGAATTCAAAATCAGTTTTTTCTAAATCCTTCTGAGTTGCATATTTTCCATAAAATATGAGGTGTTAGGCCTACATTAAATGCATCGTTACAATTAAAAACATTTCATTGCACGTTTTTAAAACGTACCTAATCAGAAAACTATTTATACACCGTGTTTTTTTTTATTTCCAGTAATTTCATGTTATATTCTTGAGCTTAACTTTGCTTTATTTCTCAAAGACGCCAATGTCCTCATTAGCTCCAGTTCTGAGGTAATCGATATTTTATTAATGCTTTCTAATTGTGTACTTTTAAGTATTTTTAGGGTTCCGTACCTCGTAAGGAAAAAACGGAACCCTTATAGGATCACTTTGTTGTCCGTCTGTCTGTCTGTCTGTCTGTCTGTCTGTCTGTCTGTCTGTCTGTCAAGACCATTTTTCTCAGAAACGCGTGGAGGTATCAAGCTGAAATTTATATCAAATACTCAGGTCTATTGTCCCTTGAAGCTGTGAAAAAATCAAACTTAAAAGCCAACGCAATCAAAAGATACAGTCGTTTATGCTGCAAATTTTAGAGTTTTTCGGCACTTGCAAAACCTACGGGGTACTTCCCGTGAACTCAGAAACTTGAAATTTGGCACGAAGCAACGTCATATAGCATAGACAATGGAAAAATTACAAAAAGTATACATTTTTAGTAAAATCATACAAAAAAATATTTTATTTTATTTTATACTTACTACCTTTTTCCTCGTAAACGCGTGGAGGTATTAAATTGAAATTCATGTCAAATACTCAGCGCTATAAGACCTTTAAAATGTAGCAAAACCAAACTTTTATGTCATCGCAATCAAAAGAAATTGCAATTTATGTCGCTTAATTTGAAACTGAGTACTCGCAAGAAACTCAAAACCTAAAGGGTACTTCCCGTAAACTCAGAAACTTGAAACTTGGCACGAAAAAACTTCATATATTACAGACAAAGGAAAAATTACGAAAAGTAGACATTTTTAGTAAAATCATACAAAAAATATTTTTTGAAATTTAAACTTACTACCTTTTTCCTCGTAAACGCGTGGAGGTATTAAATTGACATTCATGATAAATACTCAGGGCTATAGGACCTTTCCGATGTAGCAAAACCAAACTTTTATGTGAACGCAATCAAAAGAAATAGCAATTTAAGTCGCATATTTTGAAACTGAGTACTCGCAAGAAACTCAAAACCTAAAGGGTACTTCCCGTAAACTCAGAAACTTGAAACTTGGCACGAAGAAACTTCATATAGCACAGACAAAGGAAAAATTACGAAAAGTAGACATTTTTAGTAAAATCATACAAAAAATATATATTTTTTGAAATTTTAAACTTACTACCTTTTTCCTCGTAAACGCGTAGAGGTATTAAATTGAAATAAGTAATAAACATACTACAACTTTTGCTTGTTATAGGTTTGTACGGGACCCTCGGTGCGCGAGTCCGACTCGCACTTGGCCGGTTTTTTTACTCTGAGAACCCACTACAAAATGATGCACATGTGTGTTAAGTCAAATAGGTTCAGTAGTTATTGATTGATTCTCCAATCTGTATATTAACTCAACCAAACTATTGAACATTATGACATGTCAGTGAAATTTCGAATATTAACAAACCGAGATACAAAGGTAACATATTGTATTGAAAATTTTATAATTAAAAGAAAAGTGGAAAAATTCACCGCGACGAGCAAGATTTGAACTTGCGACCTTTCGGAACACCGGTCCAAATTTTTCAATTTATCTTTCAATTATAAAAATGAAATTTCGATTGCAGACGTTTCTGCTTAGTACAAAATTAATATTGTATTAACTTAACAAACAGTTACATGACTTTATAGCGGGTTCTCAGATTAAAAGAAAAATGTACACAATCAGAAAAACGAAAAAGAACTACCGATTACCTTAGAACTGGAGCAAATTAGGACACTAGCGTATTTAAGAAATATACTTAAGTCAAGCTCAGGAATGTACCCTTGGAATTACCGGAAATGAAAAACAAACACGGTGTATAAATAGTTTTCTGATTAGGTACGTTTTAGAAACGTGTAATGAAATGTTTTTAATTGTAACGATGCATTAAATGTAGGCCTAACACCTCATATTTTATGTAAAATATGCAACTCAGAAGGATTTAGAAAAAACTGATTTTGAATTCATGCCAAATTTAGTCTTTCAAAATTACTGTACTTGAAAATTGAGATGTCGATACAACGTGAAATTGTATTCTCTACAACTTTTATCTTACAGGTTTTTCACCAGGAGTCATCTGTTTCAAAGATATGTGGTATGGAAGTCAAAATATGAGTTTTTCAATTAAATGAGACATTTTCCCGGTGTATAACTTTTGATTTCGGCTGTACCGCTGAACCGAATTAGAAGTTAAGTTACTCATGCGACGCAGAATTTAACCTTCTTTAATATTGATGTACATGACATTTTCCATCTGACGTACTGTTTTCGAGCTACAAGCAAAAACCTGAAAAAGGGAAAAAATTTCGCTAAAAAGTTATGCATACCTCTTGGGATTGGGCAAACTCGGATTACATGCATTTAGGACCACATGAAGGTATTAAAATGAGTTCCAGCCTGCTGGGAATTAATTCCTCAAAACACTTTTTATAGATAGTATTTGCTTGGCCTATTAACACACAGGTGCATCATTTTGTAGCGGGTTCTCAGAGTAAAAAAACAATTAAATGTAGGTTTATACACAATTATAAGGCATTAATAAAATATCGATTACCTCAGAACTGGAGCTAATTAGGACACTGGCGACTTTCAGAAATAAGCCTAAGTTAAGCTCAGGAATATACCCTTGAAATTACCGGAAATAAAAAAAAAACACGGTGTATAAATAGTTTTCTAATTGGGTACGTTTTAGAAATTTGCACTTAAATGTTCTTAGTAGTAAGAATGCATTAAATGTAGGCCAGGCCTCACACCTCATATTTATGGAAAATATGCAACATAAAAGGAATTTTAAAAAAACGTTTTTGAATTCATGTCAAATTTAGTCTTTCAAAATGACTGAATTTGAAAATTGAAATGTCTATATAACGTGAAATTTTATGGTCTTCAACTTTTATTCTACAGGTTTTTCACCAGGAGTCATCTGTGTCAAAGATATGTGGTATGGAAGTCAAAATATGAGTTTTATAAATAAATGAGACATTTTCCCGATTTATAACTTTTGATTTCGGCTATACCGCTGAACTGAATTAGAAGTTAATATGCTCATTCGACGCAGAATTTAACCATCTTTAATATTGATATACGTAACATTTTCCGTCGGACGTACCGTTTTCGAGCTAGAAGCAAAAACTGACAAAGAGCAAAAATTTCGCTAATAAGTTATGCACACCTCCTGGGATTGGGCAAACTCAGATCACATGCATTTAGAACCACGTGAAGGTATTAAAACGATTTCCAGCCTGCTGGGAATTAATTCTTCGAAAAAATCTAATTGTCTTAGCCTACATGTGCTAGGCAAATAATAATAAAAATACGGGGTCATAATCAAGTGTCACTTAAAAAAAACTTCTTAATTAATTATTAGTATTACACTAATAAATCCTTTGTCTGGTGTAATTTTCTGCTCGTATTATGTATATTTACACAAGTGTTGTCTGTTGTCTTAAATATAAGGTTGTGCTAAAATCATTTTGAACACCTTACTGCTACCGGTACAGCTACTTCAGTTAAATTAATAAATAGATAGTTCCTATATACATATGTGCTCGAGTGAAGTGGAGTGGTATGATCGGTAAGTGGAGCGGCGTCCGCGTCATTAGGTACAGAGATGTGATAATTGCAGCCCTCACACCTGCCGAAATGTTAATACTCTACTACACCTTCAACGTTAATAAGGAACTCAGCAAGACAATAGTCAGAGTAGGTACAGTCACCCGCAATGATATCTAGCACAACGTTACGGCCAACGTTAGGCCACTAGAGTACGTGACACACGCTCTTGACCCCTATTCGATTTGCCAAACTGATGTGACCTGTTTATGCAAAAGTAATTTGTATTGAAAGGGTTGCATCCCCAATTATAAGCTTAGTAACACAATGTTAAATGTAAAAGATTACGAGTAATACTAAGTTAAGTGTAATTTGTTACTAACGCAATTTATAGCAAACAAGTAATTTTTTTTATGTGTATCTTTCAAGTCCTAAGTCTAGTTTCTACACTATTAGTCATATTAATGTAATTACGAGCGTAAAGTGACGGTTTGTTGATGGTGGCTTGACATTGTGTTCATAACACGTCAGCATCAAAGCAACAGGTTGAAGTTGATGGTGCGCGAGTCAGGTGTGATGTATTTTCAACAGTACAGTATCACGTGAACAGCACGCCACGGAGATCACGCATAGTTAGCAGCGGAGTCAGCAGCGCGGCAACAAGTGGGGGTCGGTAGAGGGCTGGAGGGGGGAGGGGGTGATTGGTCAAATCTGGCGAGAGCACAACTAGCGGGCGTGCCGCTTGCCGCGTGCCGCGCGCCGCGCCGCTAGCGGCCTCGCAGCCGGCCCGGTAACGCGAGGTGCACGACCGAGGAATTCTTTTTATTAGAAAAAATATATTACATTGAAGGGTAGCAAATATCGATCTATTCCGTAACTATAAGAATTGTTTAAGCTATGTAGGTAAGTGTGCTGCGTTCGAATGAGTAGATTAATTACCATTAGGTACGAAAGTTCAATTCAGTACCTACTCGTAGGACTTATTACTACTTGTTTGCGTATCTAGGAGTAAATAATGTAAATTATAAAGTACCATGACACATTTCAGAGAATTATTGAAAAATATATTAAATGATCTTCGCAACAAAAAGTTATGTTGCTATTACATTTGTCCAACGACCTACTCGTAGATTCTATAACGGCCTCCTAGCCCAGTTGGTAGTGACCCTGCCTATGAAGCAGGAGGTCCCGGGTTCAAATCCTGGTAAGGGTATTTATTTGTGTGTTTATCACGAATATTTGTTCCTGAGTTATGGGTGTTTCCTATGTATCTAAGTATATATTTATCTATATAAGTATGTATATCGTCGCCTAGTACCCATAGTACAAGCTTTGCTTAGTTTGGGACTAGGTTGACTTGTGTAAGATTGTCCCCAAATATTTATTATTTATTATTATTTATTTATTCTTTGACATCGCAAGAATTACCTCTATTACTTCTCACTACAATAATGTAAACATGTACACCCCCTTATGAAAAAACAAAAGCTTGTGGAGTTGTCGGGGGCGGGGCGTGTCCGTCCGTGTGAGCGCCGGTGTCCCGCCCACCGCGCGCGCGCCGCCGCCGCGGGCCAGTCTCGCCGCGGACCCGCCGCCAGCCGCTCCAGCATGTCGCAGCTGCTGAGGTTCGACCTGCGCCTACTGTCGCCGGAGCGCTGACGGCTGCTCAAGGCGAAGGTCAGTACTAACCTAACCTGTTCTACTCACATGCCACTAGGAAAAGTCTGATGACGAAACTTAACAAAGGTTTACGAAGCTTTACGGAAAGTTTCAAAGTCTTGTAAAACTTTTTTCGACATTCTTGAATTTTAATTTACGAAATAAAATCTACAAGGCATTGTCATAGCATCTCTGAACTTGTTTTGCACAACTCAAGTTTTTGGTGTTGTAGCTCTAAAAATAAGTATTGCGTAGATCAGTACCCATTTTTTTCAAAAATTAAACTACCGAAATTGGTTTTTGTTATTAATATATTTAGCTTTAGTTTTTTAATTGTTATTCATGTTCTAAATACCTACTTACGGAAAAATAGTAAATTGTTAACAACCACTCCGGTTCGAGGTAGAAACGGAACCATTTAAAATCAGTCGTAGTCTCTGAGCCAAATCAAAGCAGTTCTTACTTCAAAGAAATACTTTCTCTGCTGTAGAACATTTGACAATTGTAAAAATAATTTAAAAGTAGGTAAATAGCAATGTTTTATTTCTTTTTTTACCTACTTAATTAGTTCGCACTTGGGTATCTAATCGACGACTTCGACGAGTCTGTTTTCAAAGCGTTACTTATAGTAGAAGTTATAGCATTTTTGAGCACTTTGGCCTCTCTGACATATCAGATGGATAGTCGGCAGGTACTTCAACGACATCAATTAGTTCGCCAGCGCTGCTACGGGCGCTACGACGTAGTTCGTAGCTCGTAGCATCGTTTCTCGCTAACTCGTTTGAAGCCCGTCGTAGTTTAACGTGTGTGTTTAACCTATTATTTTAATCGGTAGTGTTTTAGTCGTGATGATTCTTAATTTAAGTTGGTTTTAATTTTGTACTAAATAAAAACGATAACTTTATTCAGGATTTTAATGTCAAACGTTAAATATTGTTTACTAGCCTATTCCCGCGGCTTCGCCCGCGTACTATAAGTATTCAAAAAGGATACGATACCCATGTTGATTTTCAGACTTTGTGACCGCATTTGCTCCTTTTAGGGGTTGAATTTTCAAAAAACCTGTAACACGTGTTTACTCATTTATTGTTAGGTATACTCCTGTGAAGTTTCGAATAAAATAGTCTAACAAATCTTGATTCACCATACAAATCACATTGGACCCCCATTTTACCCTATTTTACCATAGTGAATTAGTGTAATACGAGTAAGTATATTTTTCTAAGAGTTTTGCGTTGTATATATCTCGAAGTTTTCGGAACGTGTTGAACCAGTTTTCTATGAAACTCATTTTTAGGGTTGCGTAGTCAACTAGGAACCCTTATAATTTCGCCATGTTCTCCTGTCCGTCCATCCGTTGTCACGGTTAGGATCTGGACTACTATCTAGTGAGAGATAAATGAATAGCCACAGATACGTGCAAATATTTTATATTTAAAATGTAAACAATTTAACCTATTTTTTTATACTAGACTCAATCGATGAAAAGCCGCGGGTCGTTATTAGTCTAGATTCACACACTATAGTCCCGTTTACTTTGCGGTTAGGTACTCTCGCCTGGAATTGCCGTCGGTGGTGTGCGCGGGCGCTGGAACTGTGGCCGACTGTATTTATGGCTGCCCGGTGTTTTTTTTAAAAAAAAAGGATGACTTCCGACCGGCGAGAGTAGCGTTGGTGCTAGATGTGGCTGCGGTGGATCTTCCACGTCAACTCAGCAGCCCGAACTTTGGACCCTGGAACGCGCCATCAAAAATTCCATTAAAAAACAGTCCGGCATCGATTTGTGAGCATCCCGGCAAACGGCGGTGAAAGAAAGCACCTAAAATGTAGTAGTGATGCCGTGGATGTTCACAATCAGAATCGGAGATTACAATTTGGAAAGATGATGCAATCATTTAGGATTTTAAATAAAGGGTAGATTCAACTTCTGATGCAATACCGTTACGACAGCATGATTGTGCAACTCGAATAAACATTTAATTGTGAAATGATTGAGATGAGCTAAGATAAAAGCACTAAGTTAATCCTAATATCTAATTAGCAACTAATTTCTACATTTGCGTTAATAAATGTACCACTTACCCAATTTGGGGTTTGTATCACACTCACGATTAGTATGTAATAATTAATAATATTCTTAATCACTTGAGGAACGTGCAGGGACGACACGATATTTAAATTCGGTTACGAAATTACATTTTTTTAAATGTCCACGTATGAGAGACCGAGAGGATATGTGACGTGCGTTCTTGCTCAAAGTAAGATTGGGAGTGTCGGAAGGGCGATGCGCCAATGCAACTGACCGTATGGAAAACAATAGAACTCGTTATCGCGAGCGCTAAAATGTTGCATGTGAAATCGATTCGGAGCGCTAAGATGGCGCCGATGAATACATGTAGCATTATTTATGTTTTTATATACTTTTTAATGTAAATATATTGTAAATAGTAGTTTGTAGAATTGGATTTAAGTGGTATTTATATTTATTATTATTGTTTTCTTAATAACAATAGACTTGTGTAACGTATAACGTTACACCGTCCGTCTGTCCACGGCTTTGCTCCGTGATAATTATTACTAAAAAACCGGCCAAGTGCGTGTCGGACCACGGACCACGCATAATGGAGGGTTCCGTACCTTCATTTTTTTCATATTTATTGAACTTACGGTTCAAAATTACAGGGGGGACACAATTTTACTGACTTTCGAAGCGATTATTGAAAATATTAACTTAATCACAAAATATTTAACGAAACCTCGATGTTATTTTTAAAGACCTATCGATTGATGTGCAACATGTTGATATTTGGTATTTTTTATTTATTTATTTAGTTACATGTATGGAACGCCCCTCCCCCTCCAAATATATTTTTATGCAATTTAACTACATAACTTAGTAGCGGCATACAAACTACATCGTATGTCCAAATTTTATTAAAATATACGTCTTATAGTTTCTGAGAAAAATGGCTATGACATACGGACGGACGGACATGACGAAACTATAAGGGTTCCGTATTTGCCATTTTGGCTGCGGAACCCTAAAATTGGGTTTGAGTATGTGTTTTAACGACGCCGACAAAGTGGTAAAACAAAATTAGAAAAAATATAGTAGTTTATGTTATGTAACTGTTGTGTAATAAGAATAAGGGTCCTTAAAATACGATTGTGGTTTTATGAAACGAGCCGCAGGGGAGTTTCATAATAAGATCACACGAGTATTTTAAGGCCTAATTACGTACAGTTGCATACACTGCTTTATCTACACACATTTTCATTACGTTACCGTAGTTCAGGGGTCGGCAAACCGCGGCTCGCGAGCCGCATGCGGCTCTTTGAAGGGTCAGTTGTGGCTCTTCAAGTTCCCCAATTTTTTTTTAAATCAAATATTACAGTGAAAAACTGAAAACTGCGGCTCTATGAGCTTCCAAAAATTCCATATTATTCGCCATCAGGCACTTGGTCAAAAAAGTTTGCCGACCCCTGCCGTAGGTAATGAATTTTCATACGTTTTTACCACACTGTCACAGATAATACACTGATGTTACGTTACTGGTTGCAATAATGGTGGTAATCACATACGTGTCCGAACGCGGAATAGAGGATTTATGATATTTATTTATTTACTTATTTAAACTTAAGGAAACTTAACGTACAAAAAGGCGGACTTAATGATATAAGGCATTCTCTACCAGTCATCCTTTAGGGCAAAACAGAAAAGATTGTAAGCGGTGCATCTAATGAAATTAATAACGACAAGTTATTCTATTATCCTATTCATACACATACAATATATAAACTAGAATACATAAAATACATACATATAAAACTACTACATATATAATAATATACATACACACAAATACTTATATATGTAATTTTATCTCACCAAGAAAAGCACTTTTGGAGAAGATACAGAAAATTTTACTTTGAGCTACCAGCAAAGAAAGCTCGCACAGACCTTTTAAAAACGTAGCTCGACGGAGCTTTCCTAATTTCAGTGGGAAGACCGTTCCAAAGACCAGCCACCTGAATAGAAAACGAATTAGAAATGAAACCTGTACGATGAAGCGGGATAGAGAGGGTTAGATTACTCGCGGAGCGCAATTGATGGTCACGAGAAGTATAAAGAAAGTGAAAGAAGGATTTGAGATATTGGTGTAGATAAATGTATTTAGGGTACCTCCCGTACACATAGATTCATAGATTTATTGGTATTAATCATACACTGTCAACAAAAAAAAAAAGATTGAATGAATAAATATTATTTATTATTAAGATTATAATAATTATACAATGACAATGTCTCATATAAGGCGATTTGGTCATTGAACTGGGGGGATGATTTTTTTTGCTCCAATCCTATCGTGTGGGGTGTCGTCGGATATTTAAAAAATAATGAGGAGTTTTTGATAAAACACTTTAATAAATAATAGCTCCGAAAGTTTAAAAAGGGGCGCGTAGTTACATAGTTACATCATATAATCAAAATATTTTCATTTTCACAGTAGTTACATCATATAATAAAAATATTTTTAATAATTTTAAAGTTACTACCCCTATATATATATACCTACAGGTTTGTACAGAACCCTCGGTGCGCGAGCCCGACTGGCTCTTGACCGGTTTTTTTTATATTTAAATCAATTATTAAACATTGTTTACCTTGAACCTTGAAACAATAAGTCAATCATGAATTGTTAGTATGTTCAGTAAAATGAAATGTAACACAAATGCGATGGAAAGCTATTTATTATGCACCGCATCTGTAATGTTAGTACTTACGTATTTTTTTTTAAATTACCTACTCAAATGCTTTTCAGCTATAGTTAAAAACCGGCCAAGTGCGTGTCCGACCACGTATAATGTAGGGTTCCGTAGCTTCAATGGAATAAGAACCAGACTAATGCCAAAAGGTCGTATCTGATGTCTATGGAAGGTTTTTTGGAAATAACTCAAAAATGGCTAAACCGATAATGTTCAAAACAACTTTTATAGAATGTATATAATAACGCGCATCTTCTCAAATTTTTTCATATATTTTGGACTTACGGTTCAAAAGTTACAGGGGGGGGGGGGGGGGGGGCGCTGTTTTTCCGACTTTCGAAGGGATTATTTCTGAAACTATTCACTTTATCACAAAATGTTCAAAGAAACCTCAATTATTTTTAAAGATCTATCAATTGATGTGCAACGAGTTGATATTTGGTAAAAAAAATATTTTTGAAATTTATGTGCATGTATGGAGCGCCCCCCTGAAAATATTTTTTTCTGCAATTTCACTACATGACTAAATAGCGGCATACAAACTACATCTTATGTCTAAATTTAATAAAGATACGTCTTATAGTTTTCGAGTAAAATGGCTGTGACATACGGACGGACGGACAGACGGACATGACCTACACAATATGGGTTCCGTTTTTGCCATTCCGGCTACGGAAGCCTAAAACTGGTCGTATCTGAACTGGGAACTCGCTTTCATTCTTTGTATGCATATAATATAACATCTTTTATTTACATAAATACATAAGAGTATTCGGAATCGGAGATTTTATGAATAGCTTAATGTTACAAAGTAGGAAAGGTTGCACTGTACTGCACAATTATCATTACGTACATGGTGATCTCTGGGTCACGATCTAGAACCACTTTATCTTACTGTAACTGATCTAAATCAAATGGTCGTATTTGATCCAAAAATAATTAATATATTTTTTTCTACTTTGTCAAGTTAAATAAATCTTAAACTATGTAAAATATGGTCATCCTATGACTTTGACATACGCTGTATTTTAAACGACATGACATCCCATTGCGTAGAGTGAATAATTATTTGTATGAAAAAATATATTTTACTACTTATCTTTGAAAAAAATTTCTCGATATTGGTAATAAAATAAATGATGCCCAAATTGTTTTGGATCTATCTTTAAATTCTATTTTATGCCTTGTTCTCTTACTTCACGAACCGGAAATTATCCTGTATATCTAATCATAAAAAAGCTAAAGCGGCATTCATACTTTAAAATTTTAACTTGTTACGAATTTGTAATCAATATGATTTTCTTTTGTCATCAAAATGACATCCAAACAAATTATACTTTTTTTCCTATAATTTTGAAACAAGTTTTGACCTATAATTTTGAAGCATAAAATATATTTCTGACATCTATTTGACATGGCCTCTACGACGCGGCAGATTGTTCAACGCGAAACATTTTTGTAAATAAATAGAGCACCCATAATTAGGTACATGCATGAAGTTTAAATTTTAACGAAATATTTTTTATTACGATGGTTATTGCCATAATACTCGTATTATGCTACAAACACATTTTTTTAATTTAGTTAACATTTATATGCCTAAAATAATACTTAAAAAGTGTAAAAATTTCGCGCAAAAACCTAATAATCTAAACGCAACGCTATTGGTCGAACGTACTCGTGACGTCACATACTTGACAGATTTGTTATTTTGTTCGTGGCAGACACTAAATTTAGACGAAAACTGATTAAAAATTGTTTCTGTGGTGATTTAGCAGCTTTTTGCGGTTATAATTCAAATATCGGCACTTAAAGACGAATTCGAGGTAAGCCTTATGCTGGGTTTCCATTGGGTTTCAATAAGTTTGCTCTTAAATAAATGTCCTCCATTGGTTCCTTACAAATACGTCAAGCTAGTTTTATTTAGAGCTAACCTAGTTTGCATAAGTAAGATGATAACTATACTTTTTAATGTGTTTGGTAAATGGTAGATTATGTAATCCGATGATTAGAATATGCATTAACACTGTAATAAGTAGATTATAGCTTAGTATCTGAACGAACGCTCGCTCGCTCTAGTCAGTTTCAGTCTCAGCTGATGTCAAGTCAATGTCATTGTCATTATCCTCAACTCAACTATGTCACCCAGATACTGCAACACTGGCATTTCTCATTTATAATAATATACTTAATACACAACAACGCAGGTACAATGACGGATAGCGGATTTCTAAAGACGCAAATGGACAATTTGCCGAATATAATGCATTTATGATGTCGTCGTATTTCACCAATAATAACAATGTTAATGCCTGCCAAGACGAAAGGAGCGAAAACTGCAAGGTAATTTTATTATAACTTTTAATCTATTACTTACTTATGTGTAATGATTTAAACTGGAAATCCAAAACAATAACCTATAAGTAACCTTGGCTTTATTTTGAAACTGCTACTTAAACTGTTGTCCTACGTTTATATAAATTACTTACCTACTCCAAAAACCGTAACAGGCATGTGAAGTGATCTTAGATGTGAAGAGTTATTGCATAATTATAATCATTATTTTCTTTGTGAATCACAGGTACTTGAAATGGTGTTACAATAGACATAACATGACCATTGGCTATGTGCAAGTATGCTGAGATGGTGATATGTAAAAGCTAGAATCACCCCGGAGCTACCAAATCAAAAATTGTACTGTAACAACACAGAAGGAAAAGTTAAATCTGTTAACAGTGGAAACATTGTTCAGCACACTTCGGTAAGGATACATATTTGATTTTCATTTCTGTAAGGAGAGTAACTGACTGGCTAGAGCCATCTTATAGTAGGAGTTCGGCTTAGTGTTGTGAGCAAATGTGGTTAGGTTACCCGAGATAGATTAATTAAAATCTAAATTTTGATGGAGTCACCCACCGCTGCTGCTTATACGCTTGAGTCCATTCCAGCCTCAGACATAACAAGGATATATGAATGGTCTAATTATTAGAGCTATTATTATATAATTGTCATGTGAACTGATTTGCCAGGGCATAGTTGATTTTTTTGTTTTAAACATGCCAAATGTCCAATCCCATTTATGTCTGCATTACTGATGCTATATAGATACATATGGCAGTGTTTATAATAAATCTATGACTCTAGTACAGTATCAGATTTATTGGAGCACCCAAGATGGTCACAAATATCTGAACAACACCTGTCACGGTGATAATGTCTATGATAAGATATTTTTAAGTACCTTGGTCGCTCTGGTATATTTGATAATAACTGTACAACAATATAGTTTAAGTTATCGGAAATTTTATACACTAGCCACACAGAAAGATATTAATTAGTTTATTATATTGTTTTAGGAAGATGACATGGCTACACCTAGCAACCAACAACTAGCATCAAATATTAATGCAAGAAATCCAAACTATCATCAGTTGGTACTAGCCTTAAATTGATTAAGGTCAAGGATATATGTAGTATTATTACAGAGTATATGTATTAAATAGAGATGCAACGTCTAAGATATTTTTGAGGCTCCAAGGTGCCAAGTCTGAAGCAAGAGCAAGCAAGTTCTTGAATGGACATTGTTAGTTTTATAAATTATTTGCAGATACTAGCAGAGACTAGTCTCTACCAGAGACTAGTCTCTGCTAGTACCAAGTAATGTTAATTAAGATTTATGTGCAGTACTTAACTATTTGTAACACTATCTTTCTAGCTGCTTTCATCTAGAAAGATAGTGTTAGAAATACCTACTACCCCTATTATTGAATAAAAATAAAACATGTAAAATAGAAATCTTTTTATTATTAAACACAACCTGCATGTTTACTTATCCACAGCCTACCATTATTACCTTGTCTAATACAGATATTAAACTATGGTCTACTGTAGCGTGGGGCTTCAACATGTGGAGCTCTCGGAGCATTTAAGTATAGCAAAACTCCTTTCTTTAATCGAAGTGGCACTTTTACCACACTTTCCTTCATTATTTTATGTTGAATGTCATTTTCTGCATCCTCTTCGACCTGAAATGAATACATATTTTTATTTTACAAATCTGTACAAGAAAATAAGTCTTAAAAGAAAACCTTTCTTAATGTTAGTAGTTGGTACAATATTGTAATAATATGGTCCTACATTGTTCCAAAATTGGCTCCATTGTTGGCAATCCTTATTAACTAGGTATAAAAAAAATGCAGCAGTAGGTACATAGAATATAAATTATAAACTTATATAGGTATGTCATATACAGTCGCCATCATTCTACATGCACTTTATCGCCTTGAAAATATAGGCGTTGTTCAGATATTTGTGACCACCTTGACCACACCGATATACCTGATGGCGAATTTACAAAGGAAAAATGTGACCTAGGCCTCCGGTACCCAGGGCTGAGATCGAACCAGCGTCTTCTGCATTCGCAGCAGACATTATACATATAATGATTTCTTAAGGTACGCACCGTTCCCAGTGCATCTACACTTGCAAGTAACTTTATTAAGGTATATGTATAATTGTAGACACAACATTACTCTAACTAGGTATTAATATATTTGAATACAAGATAAATAGGTATTTACTTACGTTGAAGCGATCTTCACAGCAATAAAAAGTCGTAGTCTTCTCATCATTTAGCACCATGGTTTACAAGTTTTCACGTCTTTCGGCAGATAAAAAACACCTTATTGGGTGCACTTATTATATTGTTCATGCACTTTGGCACTAGGTAATACCCGTATATAAGGGTTTTTTAGTTTCATTCATGGTTTAAGCGAAAATAACTTTGAAATATTTGAACCACCAACTGAAGTAGGAACTAATCTCATACTAACTTGATACTAACCTATAAAATTTTGTGAGATGTGACGTCATCACAATCTGTCATTTTCGCGCCAAAAATTATGAGCGTTTCAACCGCTCAAACGTTTTTAAGATTTTCAATATTTTTTTATTAAATAACGAAAAGCTTTTAGAACAAATTTTTGTTTTTCCTTGTGTTAAAACAATGTAAACAGTTCAATAAAAAAATAAAATTTATTCATGCATGTACTCAATTACCTATGTAATCTTTGCATGAAGAGGAACTACTCATTGAAGTGTAGTATGAGTTGTGTTTAAACCCTTCAAACTTGAGTCCTTGGCAATTAATGCACAGTCACAAATATGTGGGAGCGGACGGCTCGACCGTGTTCCCGACGTTAGCGAGTTGTAGAGGCGCAACTCCGCGCCAGCTGGTATTCCGCATGTTCTTATGTAATTAATCACAGTACTATAGCACATAAGGTGGTTTGTTTGAGCGACTGCTTCGCCTGCGGTAAGTGACTGGTTGGAAGAACTCGTGCTGCTGGAGGTGGTTACACCTCAAACACCGCCGGGCACCATGGACTTAGATATCACTTCGTAAAGACGGGGCCAACGGGCACTACGAACTTACGAAGTGGGCCAGTTTGTCGGTGTCAAAACACGGTTGTGACACCAACGGCGATCCAGTCGTGAGCGGCACTCCGTAGTATGAGGTGGTTACATCACAAAGAATCAAAACATTTTGTCATCCTCGTTGCATCTTTTACGAAACGAAAAATTGGTACAGAAAATTAAAAAGGATACATAGTACGAGTAACGATTATAGTCGGCTTAAAACAATTTAAAAGCTATCATTTTTAATCCGTAAGGCAAATGCTCCAATTATTGCGCTATTTATTTCATTGTGACACCAAGTCAAATTCCTCCCGTCGGCCACGTGGTGCAAAACCGAGAAGGTTGTATATGACAAGTCTCTGGCCGGCGATAGTTTGCCCGGAAAGAGAAGTGTCGTGGTTTATATGGGAACATAGGAACTCATACATTCCAGGACACTTATTTTTCCGGTCAGAATCTAACTCAGCACGAGCAGAGCCGGATTAGCCTTTAGGCAGAGTAGGCAACTGCCTAGGGGCTCCGCCTCGGCCAGGGGCCCCGCGTACACAGAAAAAAATTAAAATCTTACAAGTGAAAATTAAATTGGGAAATTTGTATATGTAAATGTCCGCTAGGGGCCCCACAACAGTGGAAAATGAAATTGTTTCATAGAGTTAAACATTAATTGGAAAATCTGTATTTATCGGCTAGGGGCCCGCGTGTGCACAGTGGAAAATGAAAATGTTTCCTACGGTATGTAATATTAATAAATTAAAACAAATATCGGCAAGGGGCCCCGCGTGTGCAAGGGTGAAATTATTCTTAAACTAGCCTTTTCCCGCGGCTTCGCCCGCGTACTATAAGTACTCAAAAAGGATACGATACCCATGTTGATTTTCAGACTTTGTGACCACATTTGCCCATTTAGGAGTTGTATTTTCAAAAAACCTGATACACGTGTTTACTCATATATCGTTAGGAATATTCCTGTGAAGTTTCGAATAAAATCCATACTAATATTATAAATGGGAAAGTGTATGTGTGCGTTTATTTGTTTGTTTGTTTGTCCGTCTTTCACGGCAAAACGGGGCGATGAATTGACGTGATTTTTTAAGTGGAGATAGTTGAAGGGACGGAGAGTGACATAGGCTACCTTTTGTTTCTTTCTAACCCCCCACTTCCCTAAAATGGGGGGTGGAAGTTTGTATGGTTTGTTACCCCGAATTTAACGCGAGCAAAGCCGCGGGCAAAAGCTAGTAGTCTAATAAATCTTGATTCGCCATACAAACTTTGGACCCCATTTTACTCCCTTAGGGGGTGAATTTTGAAAAATCCTTTCTTAGTGCATCCCTAGACCTTATAACAGGTAGGTTACGTGCCAATTTTGGAATCTCTAGAACCAGTCAGTCAATCAGTCAGTCAGTCAGTCAGTTTCTTCTTTTATATATTAAGATTAATCAAACTTGTAAATTTGTTTAATGGTTCACCCTTTTGGGCCCATTTTGTGATCACTTTCTTCTAAGAATAAATTAAAAACCGGCCAAGAGCGTGTCGGGCCACGCTCAGTGTAGGGTTCCGTAGTTTTCCGTCCGTCACAGTAAGTGTCCCCACTTAAGAGTTAATAACACCGCCATGTAGGATATGATATGAGAGTTCCACGTACAGCGACATATATCGGCAAATTAAGTAAACTATTGCGCGCGAGCTTATAGTATGGAAGATAATTTTTATGGAGTAATTCTTTATTGCGTGAACCGATTTTCACCGTTTTTACTTTATTTGAAAGCACGTCATTTCATTGTAATTTTGTACAAATTACAGGTACAATAAACACCTGCTATACGGTTAAATTACAAACTTAGTTCAGAAATTATTTTGTAATTTTTTTTTCAAAAACTATTCATCCTATCAAGTTCAAAATAATTTTCCTAGAAAGTTTTTATGAAGTTCTACTTTTGAGATTTTTTTCATATTTTTAAAACTTATGGTTCAAAAGTTAGAGGGGGGAGGACGCATATTTTTTTACTTCTGGAGCGATTATTTATTTCCGAAAATATTTACATTATCGAAAAATGATTTTAGTAAACCCCTATTCATTTTTAAATACCTATCCAACAATATATCACACGTTAGGGTTGAAATGAAAAAAAAAAATCACTCCCCACTTTACGTATAGGGGAGGTACCCTAATAATAAAAAATCCACTTTTTATTTTACCACTTTGTCAGCGTGATTGATATACATATTAGTACCAAATTTCAGCTTTCTAGTGCTAACGGTCACTGAGATTATCCGCGGACGGACGGACGGACGGACGGGCAGACATGGCGAAACTATAAGGGTTCCTAGTTGACTACGGAACCCTAAAAATGCATTTCAAATTTGAAAGTTCGATACAAATATAAATCAAGTATTGAGCCGTTCTTTTTCATTACCGACAATCAGATGATATTTTCGGTTTTTCTAGCGTCAGTTAAATAATACACTCGCGATCAAAAAAATCGACTCAAGCAACATTTTTTACTTTTGGTCGTATTTCCGGAAAGCGGGAAATATTTTAATAAAACTTTGAATGCAATTTTATTACGAATTTATTCAGCTACAAAAAACAGTAAAAGACATCGATCTCAGTTGCGTAGTTTTTAGGTTATCGCAGTTTTTGTACAAAATGGCATTTTACATGGTTATGATATGCACGAGTTGTGCCCTCTTGAGACCAATAAAAACCGGTGTAACCGGTTATTTCTTATCATTCGCTTATCAGAAGTTGACCAGTGCACATCTCCTCGCAATCTTACACCGGAATCACCTTCGAAAAATGGATACCACCGAAGCTGAAGCCACCGAAGTCGTCACCTTGGTGAATCGAGGATTCTCGCAGCGTTCTGTTGCTGAGCAGCTGAATTTAAGCCAGTCTGCTGTCTCCAGAGTTTATCGTCGGTTTTGTCGGTTTGGAACCTTGAAACGGAAACAAGGATCTGGCCGTCAGCGGTGCACATCGGAGAGGGATGACCGCTTCATCGCCACCTCCAGTCTTCGTAATCGCCACCGTACCGCTGTTGCCATCCAGCAAGACCTGATGCGGAACCGGGTTGTGCCTGTTAGCACCTCAACAGTTCGGCGGAGACTCAAGGAAGCCAACCTTACCCCAAGAAGACCTGCTGCTGGGCCCAAACTGACTCAGAGGCATCGGGACGCTCGGAAGGAATTCGTGGCGACCTACGAAAATTGGACCTACGACCAATGGAGCCGCGTACTCTTCAGCGACGAGTGCAGAGTGTGTCTCCATGGCAGCGACAGAAGAGGACGGGTGTACCGAAGACCTGGAGAGAGGTTCGCCCAGTGTTGCTTCGCTGAAACAGTCGCCTACGGTGGAGGTTCCGTCATGATGTGGGCGGGGATTTCCATGGAGGGGCGGACCGAGCTGGTTTTTGTTGATGGCGGGGGTCGAGGCGGTGGTTTGAATGCAGACAGGTACATCACCGACATCCTGCAAGACCATGTCGTCCCCTACGCCGGGTTCTTTGACGAGGGGTTCCATTTCATGCAAGACAACGCCCCTTGTCATACCGCCCGCGTCACAAAGGAGTACCTTGACGCAGTTGGCATCCCGACTCTGAAGTGGCCACCTCTGAGTCCTAATTTAAATCCTATCGAGCACTTATGGGATTACCTGAAACGCAAGGTTCGAGCTCGCAATCCTGCTCCGGAGACAATTTTGGCCCTGAAAGAAGCTTTGGTCGAAGAGTGGGAAGCATGCCCCCAGGATACCATCAGGAAGCTGATAAGGTCAATGAAGAGACGCATGGCATGTGTGAAAAAGGTTTTTGGTGGTAACACCAGGTATTAAAGATAAAAATAAATTAATAATAATAATAAATACTCTTTATTGCACACCTCATACAGTTACAAGCACAAATTTTACAATTAGATAAATTTAGGTAGAGGTAACAACAGGCGGTCTTATCGCTAATGAGCGATTTCTTCCAGACAACCTTTGGGTAGTGGAGACTAGAGAAAAACAATAAGCAGTAGGTGGTGCATAGAACCAAAAGAGACGAAATAGATAACACAGCACATAAATTCGTAAATTGTTATTCGTTCATGAAAATGTTTTTTCTTTCGTTGTTAAGGTCATTTTTGCACCCAAATTTTACACCTCCTTGGTATGCTAGCTTGTTTTTCATGAACTGAAATTTTTCGCCTGAAAAACATGCTCGTATTGAAAGCTGACACTGTTAGCTCTAAAATGGTACCGTTGCTTTTTTGATCTCATGATTGGTTCCTGAGATATTAAACGATGAAATTAAAAATTAGTTTGAGTCGATTTTTTTGATCGCGAGTGTAATGGTAAAAAAGTACATAAAAACTACAAAAGTGTTATTGAAGGACAAGTAAATGTTTTACGTCGATAAAGATTTATTATATGCAGTGGTTTTTCAGGAAACATTGTGACAAGAGTAGTCCCATTTTAGTGGGCACAGCGTTACGTTTTACCACACTCACAGATCAGTGTCGGTAAAAAAAGAAGAACGAAACGTTTAATGTTAAGACGTTGACTAGAAGCTGCCATCTGAAAAGCCACGACAAAATTATCCAGCTGACCTAACTTTTAATATTTTTTTAATTGCTATGTAGATTATCTTTATGGGACTCGGTAAATAGGGCAAATTTCAAGATGTTATGAACGATTCTGTATCCAAAAAATCGGCTAAGAGCATTTTAGGCCCTACTTAATACATACATATGGATATAAGTACTTTAACTAATGTTGCGAGTACACTTGTGCGCGAGTGACAATCCGAATGACGAGGCGAATAGCGTACGGAATGTTTACATATTATACGTCTCGGTTTTGCGCGCATATTTGCACTCGTTTCGAATGGGGGGTTGTACGGGGAGACGAATATGTGAACAGACATTCGTGTTGGCACTCATACGCGAATGATTCGACAAGCACTGACGCGAGTACGAATATGCAATTGTCAACGCCATATAAGAAGTGATATATTTTTGCGATACTTAACTACTAAACGGTCAATAAGCTTTCTTCAATATTTGTCTTCCTTTTTTTGGTCCCTCAAGCGCTAAGCTAAGCCGCAAACAGACAGGTGGACAAGGACATAACGAAACAAAAAGCACTACGTTGAGTACTATGCCCTAAAAAGTTAGGAAAGTTAATATAAGAGTAGAAAATAGAAAAAATATATACATAAGAGAGAGTTAATATAAAAGTTAATTTTAGGGTAGGCAACGCGCATGTGAATCTTCAGGAGTTACAGGCGTCCATAGGCTACGGTAACTGCTTGCCATATAGCTGTTGGCCACCGTTGTGGTATTGAAAAATATTTACTGGTTTTTTTTTGTTGAAAAGGAGCCCATGAATTGCATTGCCAAGGGGCCCCGGGGGTAGTTAATCCGGCCCTGAGCACGAGTAGGCAACAGCTGGCGCTTTTTTGCGAGTATGAAGGAGGTAACTGTCGTAATGAGCTGACGGGCTTATCTTTACTATTGAAATGTCTGCCGGCCACGCATGCCGCCGTGCCCCGCACCGCAGTGTGATGTCTTTACGTTTATTGTGCTAGTTTATTTTTGTGCCTGTTTTTATAGTAGCCGATAAGTAGTATTCAGTGGATTTGTTTAGACAAAATATAAATCAAAGGGTAGACAACGCTCATGTGAATCCCCTGGAGTATCAGGCGTCCATAGGCTATGGTAACTGCTTACCATCATGTTTGCCACCGTCGTGATATTCAAAAAAACCGGCCAAGTGCGAGTCGGACTCGCGCACCGAGGGTTCCGTACAAACCTGTAGGTATATAGGGGAAGTAACTTTTAAATTATTAAAAATATTTTATTATATGATGTAACTAAAAATTTACGGTTTTCGAAATTTTTCCTTTATCTGTGCTATAAGACGGTGCTACGAAGCAAATTTCAAGATTCTGAGTTCACGGGAAGTACCCTGTTGGTTTTGATTCCCTTGCGAGTTTCGAAAATTTGCGGCATAAACGGCTGTAGGTATCTTATGATTGCGTTGGCTTAGAGTAGTTTGTTTTTTTCACAGCTCCAAGGGACAGTAAACCTGAGTATTTGATATAAATTTCAACTTGATACCTCCACGCGTTCCTGAGAAAAAGGGTCTTGACAGATGGACGGACGGACGGACAACAAAGTGGTCCTATAAGGGTTCCGTTTTTTCCTTTCGAGGTACGGAATCCTAAAAACAGTGTAAATAAAAAAATACTCCTAATCATTAATGGAATAATAATTTTGTGATTACTTGAGTATATTGTGGCGTAAATATTTACACCGTCCCGTCCTGCCACAGGAACACGAAAAAGTTTAATTCAACAACAAACCAAAACACATCTTTGAAGTCTCGCCATTTCATTTGGTAGGGAAACAATGAGTGAGAGAAGTTCGCAACTATGTCCGGAATCTGACCCTGCCCCTCTGCCCCTCTACCCTCCTGCCCTCAAAGCTCAAAGGGACATCTTTTTTGTGTACCTGCCTTGCCTTAATTGTTACTACACGTAATTGTAACCATTCTTCTCCAGAGTATAAACCACAAACTAAATTACTTATTTGTTTCATCGCAACCACAGACAGCTTCGCCATCAAAAGAAAAGTACCTATGCAAAACTGAAACTACTGACTCATCTAAATATTTAAAAGAAGAAACTGACTGACTGACTGACATATCAACGCACAGCCCAAACCGCTGGTTTTAGAGATTCCAAATTTGGCACGTAGGTTCCTTATAAGGTCTAGGGATGCACAAAGAAAGGATTTTCAAAATTCACCCCCTAAGGGGATAAAATGGGGGTCCAAAGTTTGTATGGCGAATCAAAATTTGTTAGACTATTTTATTCAAAACTTCACAGGAGTATTCCTAACGATAAATGAGTAAACACGTATTTCAGGTTTTTTGAAAATTAAACCTCTAAAAGGGGCAAATGTGGTCACAAAGTCTGAAAATCAACATGGGTATCGTATCCTTTTTGAGTACTTATAGTACGCGGGCGAAGCCGCGGGAAAAGGCTAGGCCTTCATATAAAGTGTGGTGGGTGGTTTGAATTCGAAATGTCTACCCCACCGGTCTACCCCGAACATTTTCATACACTTTCTTGGGATAGGTATAGTGAACAAATTACCCATATATGTTTGTTTTGACATTTGCAGTAGTCCGAGGCCATAACATAAGCAGTGTCGATACGTCAGACTTGCCTAAATGCAAATAAATATGATCGGTCGATCCGTGCCAAACTGCCGATACAATACTTACCTGGTGTAAAAATAACCTTACTAATACGTGTTTTAGCTTCCGTTGGCAAAAAACGGAACCCTTATAAATAGATGTCATATATTTCAAACAAACTCACTTCAAGACACTGGCACAGATAATACACTGATGTTACATTACTGGTTGCAATAATGGTGGTCATTATTTACGGTTTCCGAACGTAGAATAGAGGATTTATTGTATAAGTATGGTAAGTGTGGCTTATTTTCTTTTAAAGATACCTTGACTTCTCCAGGGTCCTTTGATCGGTTCTGACCTGATAGTAAATGGACCATGCACCAGTCGAATAGTAGAAAAATGCTAACTTCTTATTCGAATTATGAATTCGGTTGAATAGGTATTCGGTTAACATTTTTCTGTCCTTTCGTTATTTAACATTTATCTTCCTATTAGCTTCTTCCTATAAATGTGCCGGGATCTGTCTGGCAAGTGTGCCCGGTGGTGCGATGGTGGACCATCAATATTTGTCCGCAGACACAATAATGTGCATGTGTGCTGTGTGTCGGTCCCAGCCTCACAGCACCGACCGAGTATTGTCGTGCAAGTTAGATTGTACTCGCCAACTCCGGTAACAAGCTCGACACTGCGGTGCGCGGCCCCAGCCCCCAGCCCCCGAGCCGACACACCTAGCGATTATAATTCTGACATATATGTATAGGCAGCGGAGCGGAGCGGTATTCTAACTTTAAAAAATGTCACGGATTTGTTGTCAAAATGATCTTCTAAATAAATTGTAATACTTACTACCAATGTCATTGAGGTACCTATACACCGTAAGCCAGGAACAAATTTCGTTGGTCAATGCGTCCCAGGCGACAACTTGTGAAGTGGTTAAGGGCGATGTGTAATGAAACCTCGTAAAGATCAGCTGCCTCTCCGTTGGTGGGTTGAGGAACGGCAGACATTTAATCGATTTAAAAAAAATGGTCATCACGTCTCGATTGAAACTTTGTCAGATGATAGTTTATATCCTATTATAAATATAAAAAATCGTCAGTCAGCTGTATCCCAGTGAAAAGACCGTCAGCTGGTCACGTGAACATACGATCTTCAGGGCATCAGCTGATGGTCTTTCCACCTAGATACAGCCGGCTGACGATTTTTTATGTTTGTAAGAGCATATAAACTATCATCTGACAAAATTTCAATCGTGACGCGATGACAGTTTTTTTTAAAGTGATTAAATAGCTGCCGTTCCTCAACCCACCAACGGAGCGGCAGCTGACCTTCACGAGGCTACATTATACATCGCCCTTAACCACTTCACAAGTTATCGCCTGGGACGCGATTGGCGATGGGCTTACGGTCCACTATTGCATTGAGGTACAACTTCATTTAGATATTTTATGTATTTGTCAAGAACTGGGCAATCTGAACGTAATTAAATAATTATCATTATTATTTTACAAAGTTATGATTCTTTTAACTTGAAATTGTTGTTTTTGGCTCTCCTGAAAAGTAGGCATTCGTCCTTTACTTTGTGCCGCAATGTTAAAATTAGGTTTAAATATTGCTGATTAATAAACAAAATTACATAGAAATGAGTACAAAAATAGCACGACTACAATCTACATTTCAATAAAGTTTGTCTAATTTTGTTACGTTGTATCTTCGTTGATATTTGGCCTTAAAATCTGGTTTGACAGCTTTCTATAAGGAAATTTATTGCTCTTTAACTTTGTCATACAACGTATCAACAAAATGTGCTTAGTTTATGAGATACTAGCTTTCCGCCCACGACTTCGTCCGCGTATAATACGGTTCCTCATACAGAGTTTCATATCCAATTGCAACTTCTTAACTAACTTTTGTTAATCCTCGAACCATCTTCTTAATCTATTTATAGTCATAGCTATTTTGGCGAAAAAACGGGTAACGTAGACATAGTTTCAGTTACAAATAAGTGTTAATATGCAAATAATAACGTAAATGTACCCTATTATTTGCGTAACTTCTTTATGTACTATATTGTGGTGATTTTATTTGCCGATACGATGACCAAACTATTGTCAGTGTTCACTCTGGAACATGGAAATGGAACGGAAATAGGAACAATCATTCCTAGTAAATCTCAAACCAAAAAAATTGTAAATCTCTATACAAACTTTCAACCCCCTTTATATTTTTTAATTATTAGTAAACGTACGAAGTTTCAAATCTCTGACTCTAAATTTTAAACCCCACCGATACAAACGTTCTACCCCCATTTTATCCCCCCTTAGGGGTTGAATTTTTCTAAATCGCTTCTTATTAGTTGTACACATTGTAAATGTAACCCGTCCTGCAAATTACAACTCTGAGGTGGAATTTTGAAAAACGCTGAAATTAGTTTTTTTTTGCTTTAAAGTAACTTACAAACGAACTTTCAAGTCTGTCACAAAAAAAATCTCTATTAAAAACTTTTTACCCCTTTTTTACTTTGTTAGAGGTTGAATTTTTAAAAACGCTGAAATTACTTTTATTGTTTTTTAAGTATTAGTAAACGTGTGAAGTTTCAAATCTGTAACTCTCAATTGTAAACCGCACCCATACAAACTTTTGACCCCTTTTTTACCCATCAAGGGGTTGAATTATTCAAAATCGCTTCTTGTTAGTTGTACAAATTGTAAATTTAACTCGTCCAGCAAATTTATTATTTAATCGTATGGCATATAAGTACATGAAAAACAAAAGCAACTATAAGAATATATTAAGACCAGTCAGCCACTTAATGGCCTCGTCGCTAAGGGTGATCAGGTCTTCAGGAGGTCCATCAGCGTAGCGGGTTATAGGGCAGTCCTCGATAATGTGCTGCATTGTTTGTACTGGCGCCCCGCAGATGCATGCCGGAGATTCAACCCAACCGCAGCGGTATTTGAAGTTAGCAGAACGACCGTGGCCAGTGCGGAGTCTATTGATGTTGCACCAGTCCCGTCTTGGGAGGTCAGACCCTTTAATTTTGGAGCCTGGAATTATTCCGGAGCCCAATTTTCCAGCCATCAGAGAGTTCCACGACTGCGACCACTCATGGTTTAGATCGAAACAACTGTCAAACAGATCTTCGGAGATGCTGTAGGAAGCATTCCTGGATTTCAAGCGGCGGTTGGCAGGATACAGGAACTCTGCGTGAATTGGGAGGGTCGGGTTCTTCTGGATCTTTGCAACTTCTCGTAGCAGAGCTTGCTTTCTACGTAAGTCTGGCGGAGCAATTCGGGAAAGCACCGGTAACCAGTGGGAAGGGGTTGACTGTAGCGTTCCAGAGATGAGTCGCATGGCCTTATTTAATTCGACATCTATTCTGGAGGTGTGAGCACTGCCTAACCGGACTGGTGCGCAGTATTCGGCCGTTGAGTACACCAAGGACAGCGCAGAAGTCCTCAAGACATCGGCACTTGCTCCCCAAGAGGTTCCGCTCAACTTCTGAATTATATTGTTACGCGTCTGCAGTTTGCGTGCTGTGCTGGTCAGGTGTTGTTTAAACGTCAAGGAACGGTCGAGAGTGATGCCCAGGTATTTCGGAGAGAAGTTATGTTTAAGTACGGATCCTTCTAAACGTACTTTGAGTTCCCGTGTCGAACATTTATTGTGCAGATGGAAACAGGACACCTCTGTTTTACTGGTGCTGGGTTTTAGCCGCCATATCTTGAAGTACTTGGCCAGCAACTCCATATCATCTGATAGTGAGGCTTCTAGAGTGTTGAAGCTTTTGTCCTGCTTCACTAGGCATATGTCATCGGCGTAAATGAATTTCCTGGCATTGGTACTTGGGAGGTCATGGATGTACAGGTTAAACAGTATAGGCGCCAGCACTGAGCCCTGAGGCAGGCCGTTGTTTAACATCCTGGTGCCGCTAACCTCCGACCCTAAGTGCACGTTGAACCGCCGCTGGGAAAGCATACTGGAGATTAGCTTGAAGATGGTTAGATTAGGGACGGCCAGCAGTAACTTATAGAGTAACCCTTCCCTCCAGACAGTGTCGTAAGCAGCGGTAAGGTCGACGAAAACTGCCCCAGACTTTAGCCCTTCTTGGAACCCATTTTCCAAATGAGTTGTCAGAGCTAGAACCTGATCAGTGCAGCTCCGTCCAGCTCTAAAGCCTGCCTGTTCCACCGGTACAACCCGGTCTATGAGGGGGGCTACTCTGCGGTAAATCAATCTTTCTAGCAGTTTGTAGCAGCTGTTAAGCAACGCGATAGGGCGGTAGTTGGAAGGGTCGTCCCCTCTTTTGGCAGGTTTTAAAAGTACAATCACCTTTGATTCGTTAAAACCTCTGGGGAGCTTATTGGAACGAAGAATGTCAGAGAAGAAAAGGGACAACCACCTTATCGCTGTGGGGCCCAGTTTAAGCAGAAACTCATTGTAGACACCGTCCACTCCAGCGGCTTTCCCTGTCTGAAGCCCTTGGATTGCGAGGTGAACTTCTTCGCTTGTAAAAGGTTCTGCTAATTTTGGGTCCTCGACTAGACTGGACTTAAGTTCCTTCATTCCCCTCTTAACCCTCTTGGTCTCTACTTTGACGCCTTTTGCTCTAGAAATAGATACCATCCTGTTTGCGATTTCATTCGGGTGTATTGCAGAGGCCGGCCGTGGTGCAGTTCGTTTCCCCGTAAGTTTGTTAAGAATAGTCCACGCCTTGCGGCTTGAGCGTTTGAAATCCAAACAGTTAACCGTGTTTTTCCACTTGCTAGTGCGGTTGGCATCCAGGGTCAGTAGGAGCTCAGTGCCAACCGAGCAGTCGCCTGTTTCTCGGTAGGTTTTATACAACGTTTCACTGACGCTATTCCAACCTGGCACATACTCCTTCCTAAAACCTCTACATACGTGGCGTTTAGCGGATGATAAAATAAGCCCCATAAAGCGGTTGTAGTTTCCCGATGTTGGAGGGATGAACCGGGTTCCAGCCTCGATGTGTCTTGCAAAGGCGTTCCAATCCGCGCGCCTGAAGTTCCAGCGTGGAATGGGCATGGAGTTGACGAGGGGAATCTTTATACCGACATCCACGATCACGGGCCTGTGCTGGCTGTTGGGGAAGTCTTTAAGTACGACCCGGTTCGTTGGAAGGGGCCTGCCGTCGGCATCCTTAGTGACAAAAACGAGATCCGGGTTGTAGTCTTTCTTCCAGCGGGCAGAGTGGAAGGTGCATCAAAAACGAGGAACAGGTTGAAATTTTCGGCCCATTGCGTCAAAGCCAGTCCGTTAGCGTCGTCTGTGGAGTAGTGCCATGATGTGTGGTGACTGTTAAAATCGCCGATGTAAACGCATGGGTGTGCGAAAGGAGGAGGTCCGTTATTTGCCCAAGATGCCAAAGGTGGTTTATATATGTTGGCTATCTTGATGTTATCAATTTGCGCGACAATAATGAAGTTATCAGCAGATCCATCGGAACAGGCTACGCTAGCATGTTTCAGGTCCTCTCGGATGTAAGTAGCAATACCATAGCTGCGGTGGTTCAGAGCTTTCAGTAATCGATACCCAGAGATCTGGCCTCTGTTTTCAATGTCTTAATCATCCTTAGCGTGCGTTTCCTGTATGTTCAGGACGTCAATTTTATGATCTGCCAGAAGTCTGGACATGTAGTCGCACTTAGGTTTACTGATTCCTTCGACATTTATTTGGCAAATTCGGACGGAGGGTCCAAAATCTCTAGTCAGGGTGTTCATGCTTGATTTAATGTAATATCCGTATCTGTGATAGCAATGGGGTACGTAGTTGCATCTGTTTATTGCTGCGAGGCTCTCGTAAAAGTGCAGTGCAGCAGCCAATGTTGATTACTCTTTAGCACCACCCAGGGGACACGTGCAGGGTATCTAAGGTAATATTCCTGCGGACGCGAGTAATCTTTGTCCCCCAAATGTCCAGCAAATGACAACTTTCTAGATTCAGTAGTTAACATTTTTTAACACTACGCTAATGCAATTAAAAATTACAACTCGACTAAGACAATCGTACAGAACTTTGAGTTAGGTACTTTGCTTATAATTTTTTTTTGCTGTATGTATTTTAATATTCCGTATTTTTTCATTTTTTAAGACCAGACCAGACAGAACAACCAATCAATATTTATTTTTAGAAACAACCTAACAAATGACTCAAGACTCAAACGACACCAAATTCAGAAAGACGAAAGACGCATTTAGAATAATTTCTCTTTAACCCAACTAACTCAGAAAAAATTTAATAGCGCCATTAATCTGCATGGCACAGCGCCATCTATTGGTGGATTTGTTTTTATTTGTTGTGTTGTCTGCTTATAAAGTAGTTCAGGATGAACGGGTCTTATTTAATTTAGTAAATACACCTTTTTACCCGACTACAGCAACAGTCAAAAGGTACGCCTATAATTTTTAAATTTCAGCAGAACCTCTAACGCTATCTAATGTGGAGTAGTGTACCTAATAAATGAAAAAAGTATCGAAACACGGAAAAAATCTATGTACATAATTAGTATATTACTGAGGTTGAATCTTGTAAAATTCCAGCAGCTTACAAAGAAATCTACGTGGACGGAAAACATCTTCCTAACAATGTATGGTAAAAAAAAAACTATTTCAACAAACAAATATTATTATAGGTACCTACTAATACCGAAAGATGAAAAATAATTAACATCCTACAGGGTCAATATGTAATCTAAATGTAAATGTTTTAAATACGTTCATTTTCTCTACTTAATGGAATACAATCAACGGCAAAAACATATTTATGATGAGACCAGTAACGCCATCTACTGGGGAGTAGTGAACCTAATAAGTGAATAAGTGTTGGAAATGTTGGAATACGGAAAGATCGCCGTGGAATTTTTCAAAAAACACAAAGTTTAAAGTCTCTAACACAAAATAAATACTCTATTGTTTCTATGCACCACCTACTGCTTATTGTTTTTCTCTAGTCTCCACTACCCAAAGGTTGTCTGGAAGAAATCGCTCATTAGCGATAAGACCGCCTGTTGTTACCTCTACCTAAATTTATCTAATTGTAAAATTTGTGCTTGTAACTGTATGAGGTGTGCAATAAAGAGTATTTATTATTATTATTATTATTATTAAAAAAAATTACAATACGAACTTTGCACCTTTTACAAAGTTTTAAGTCTCTAACTCTAACACGTTCAGGGCCGAGAACCCGACTGTCAGGTTCTCTGTTCGTAGCTACTACGCGCTACATACGACGAATACGTGGCTACGGGTTACGAACGTAGCGCGTAGCACTAGGTGGCACTGAATGTGCTAAAACAGAAGTTTCTCCCATACAAACTTTGCACCCCTATTTTACCCTCTTAGGGTTAGAATTTTGCAAAACGCTGAAAACTTTTTCTTTGGATTTAAGTTCTTAACCTTTTTACGAATTTTTAAGTCTTCATCTCAAAGAAAAAATTCTCCCATACAAACTTTGCACCCCTATTTGATCCCCTTAGGGATGGAATTTCCAAAAATCCCATCTTATCCCTTGCATACGTCATAAAAGTAAGTTCTGGACCAAATTTGAAGTTTCTAGTTCCAGTAGTTTCGGCTGTGCGTTGATGGTAGATCAGGACTTCTTCTTTTATATGTTTAGATAAGCAAGAAACTGACAAAAGTCTGATAATTTTGAGGTTTTTTCCCCTCCACCAAGTTTTCACAGGGTCCTCCAGGTAAAAAACTTAGGAAAGTCTTCGTAGTATACCCCCAAACTATCCGTTAAAGTTCCATTGAGTTCGGATTTCTTTCCAGCTACCCTTTACTTTCATTCGACATATAAGCTGGATTATTAATTCCGTTTATAATATTATTTTTTCCATTTTTTCCCTTGCAATAGGTAAGTCATTCATATTATGTGATTGATAAACAGTACCATTTTCATCTCACTCATGTCATGTTTCGGATATTTCGGCACTTAATCTGCGAAAGGACGAAGCAGAGTTCTTTACTTATTGTGAACAAAGAAGGCTTGCTTCCGTCCGGAGACCCGCGACCCGCGACCCGCGACCCGCGACCTCCGCGTCCGGTTAGATACTGTTACTCCCAACAACACAACAATACTGACTAATCTCCATCGGTATTTAAAGATTTACTTACTTATACCAAGTATAGGCAGAATACTTTTAAAGTTGTGATGTAGTAGTACAGTCGACGTCAGATATATATTTACACTTTTGCACGTTATTACAAAGGAGTAAGGTGAAAAAGTATAAACATATCTTTGACGACGACTGTACAGCATGGAGGAGCAAATGAAATGATCATATTTATCCAGAAGGTACTTAATTGGCACCAGAAAATAAAGATAATCAGCTCCAAAATCACAATCAACACTGCACTGGCGTCCGAAGCGAATATTGCAAGCATCGCTTTCGGTTGGAAACTGCCAAATGGAAAACGTGGCTCCGGGCGTCCGGTGCATGGGCGACGTGACGGACAGTCGAGAGTAAATCACAAGCGGCGGGGCTGAGCTGGAACGAGGCTAGGAGGGTCGCTGAAGGTAGGATGGCGTGGTGCGAGTTTGTGAAGGCTCTCTGCACCTCTGGGGTGTCTGGGGTCTAGAGTCTTTGCAGACCCCAACCATCCAAACATACAGATCTAGACACGCGGCAGCGTGTCAAGCCAAGTTCAACCAAAGGAACTGGCTAGCCAGCGCCGAGTGTATATTACACGAACCACTTGGTGCCACTTTTGACCCTTCTATAACTCAAAACCTCTTTAAGGTAAACACATAAAACTACTTGTGTTTAATTATATCCATAAGGACATCTAGAAGCCCAAATTTCATGAAGCTAGCTCAAACGGTTATAAAGATATGAAGGTCAAAAAGCCGTAAATTTTAGCACTGACTGACTGACTGACATCTATATGTCTATAGGTATCTATAGGTACTATTATCTAAATCTAACCTACTTCCAGATGACCTAGAAGGATGAAATTTGGAATCCAGCTCGGTAATTGTGTGTAAGCGTAGGAAGAAATCTAAAAATAAAAAGAGTTAAAAAATAGGGGGGTCCCCATACAAAAAAAAAAATTAATTGTATCGTTGGATCCGTTACAAGCAGATATTTGAAACTATCCCAATATATGTATTATTATATTTGCTCTATAACAGAAATATAAAAATAAAGTTAAGTCAAAAAATAAGTGGTGTCCCCATACAAAAAACTTGTAATACGCGCTAAACGACCGGCCAAGGGTGTGTCGTCGGCGGCGCGCGGCACCACATAATTATACACAGAACAGAAGTAAATCTACATAAAAAGAGAATGTAGACAATAGGATAAAAACCGGCCAAGAGCGTGTCGGGCCACGCTCAGTGTAGGGTTCCGTAGTTTTCCGTCCGTCACAGTAAGTGTCCCCACTTAAGAGTTAAAATAACACCGCCATCAGGATATGATATGAGCGTTCCACGTACATCGACATCTATCGGCAAATTAAGTAAACTATTGCGCGCGAACTTAAAGTATGGAAGATGATTTTTATGGGATAATTCTTTATTGCGTGAGCCGATTTTCACCGTTTTTAGGGTTCCGTAGTCAACTAGGAACCCTTATATTTTCGCCATGTCTGCCCGTCCGTCCGTCCGTCCGTCCGCGGATAATCTCAGTGACCGTTAGCACTAGAAAGCTGAAATTTGGTACTAATATGTATATCAATCACGCCGACAAAGTGGTAAAATAAAAAGTGATTTTTTTTTTTATTAGGGTACCTCCCCTATACGTAAAGTGGGGAGTGATTTTTTTTTCATTTCAACCCTAACGTGTGATATATTATTGGATAGGTATTTAAAAATGAATTGGGGTTTCCTAAAATCATTTTTCGATAATGTAAATATTTTCGGAAATAATCGCTCCAGAAGTAAAAAAATATGCGTCCCCCCCCCCCCTCTAACTTTTGAACCATAAGTTTTAAAAATATGAAAAAAATCTCAAAAGTAGAACTTTATAAAAACTTTCTTGGAAAATTATTTTGAACTTGATAGGATGAATAGTTTTTGAAAAAAAAATACAAAATAATTTCTGAACTAAGTTTGTAATTTAACCGTATAAGCAGGTGTTTATTGTACCTGTAATTTCTACAAAATTACAATGAAATGACGTGCTTTCAAATAAAGTAAAAACGGTGAAAATCGGTTCACGCAATAAAGAATTATCCCATAAAAATCATCTTCCATACTTTATGCTCGCGCGCAATAGTTTACTCAATTTGCCGATAGATGTCGCTGTACATGGAACTCTCATATCATATCCTACATGGCGGTGTTATTAACTCTTAAGTGGGGACACTTACTGTGACGGACGGAAAACTACGGAACCCTACAGTGAGCGTGGCCCGACACGCTCTTGGCCGGTTTTTACTTTATTTGAAAGCATGTCATTTCATTGTGATTTTGTAGAAATTACAGGTACAATAAACACCTGCTTATATGGTTAAATTACAAACTTAGTTCAGAAATTATATTGTAATTTTTTTTTCAAAAACTATTCAACCTCTCAAGTTCAAAATAATTCTCCTAGAAAGTTTTTATAAAGTTCTACTTATGAGATTTTTTCATATTTTTAAAACTTATGGTTCAAAAGTTAGAGGGGGGGGGACACATTTTTTTTTTCTTCTGGAGCGATTACTTCCGAAAATATTAACATTATCAAAAAATGATTTTAGACATTATTAAAAATGAATAGGGGTTTACCTATTCATTTTTAATTACCTATCCAACAATATATCACACGTTAGGGTTGAAATGAAAAAAAAATCACTCCCCACTTTACGTATAGGGGAGGTACCCTAATAAAACATTTTTTTCCACTTTTTATTTTAGCACTTTGTCGGCGTGATTGATATACATATTAGTACCAAATTTCAGCTTTCTAGTTGACTACGGAACCCTAAAAAGAAAACCATGCAGCGGAAACGCAAGAAAAAACATTAAATCTCAATACCTGCCTTGTTTTCTTTACAAAAAGTAATGATATCCCACCAAAAACATAAATGTAGAAAAGGAGAGTCAAGTTCAATACAAAAATAATGCTTGGCTGTGGGCATCGCCGCAAAAAGAATGGAGATCTAAATGAGTGCCAAGTTCTATGCAAAATCCAAATATGTATTTATAGGAACAAAATAACATTATGAACAAGTATTAATTTCTTTGCTTTATTGGATACCTATAACAATTGCTGTTATTTGAAAAAAGTGAGATCTTAAAGTAGGTTAGATTTGACTTGACCAGTTTCAAAGTCAAATCTAACCTACTTTAAGATCTCACATTATCTGTAGACTACTTATACATTATTAAATGTATAAGTAGTCTACAGATACTCGTACAGACTATTCAGGTATTTGGTCAAATATTTCTGCTGATTGCAGATTGTGATTGCAAATTCTATCAACATTGCTACTATCCATAATTTATATCCTCTATCAGAAAACATTTTTTTTTGTATTGGGCACGCACGTCGCCTCGGTCAGCCAAACCTCCCTTCCAAAACCATTTTTTCTACGCGTGAAAAAAAAATCTTAGTTTTTCATAATTAAGATACGATACCAATGTATGCCGTTAGACGGATGACCAGCATTGTTGTTACACCTGTATATATAACTCAAAGAACTTTTTGAAGATAAAATGGTAACAGTAGTTACCACAAATATTCTATAGGGTTTAGTGACTGTGCGAGTGTTTCATAAATAAAATGGATGTCATGTTTTTGCTATAAGTACCTAGTTACCTACTATTTAAAGGATAATTCGCGATGTTCCGTTCCCGTAGTGTCGTGTATGGCGCGGAACGGAACAGCGTGAACCACCCTTAATATGAAAAGGACACCCTTGAAGGAAAAATTCGGAAAATAAAACTTACCCACCTTAATATCCGCTTCGTTACATAGTGAATAAATCCCAACATAGTTTTAATACGTTTCGCATATTTTCTAACAATTAATTTTAGCCAAGAATAATTAATACCGGAGGCAAAGCCGGTAAAAAAATTACAAGTTACTTAAAATCTTTAAAAGTCAAACACGAATTAATTTATTTTTAAAAGGATTGCTAAAGTTAAACAACTCTCTGAAATTAACAAGTCATCAATGTTCTGTTTAATGTTTGATTTAATTCAATTAATTTTAAGTGTTCTCCCATCAGTCTTAATTACACTTACAATAATGAATCTATTTATTTACTTGCCTACTTTGAATTTATTGATGGTTTGTGCAACTAAGTTGATTTGATTTGTATTTCTGGTATACTTACGGGACGTAGCGTTGACGTGCTGCAGTCTACTTACAAAACGATTCCGACCATTTCGGTCCCTTTTCGACAACAACATGTTGGTGTTGCCAGAAGACTTTTTAAATCTGCTTGGCTCAGGGCTCGTAATAAATGATGAATGCCCGTTTTATCGACTATAACGGGGCCGTAAAGGGCACAAAGCGCCGCTAAATGTTTTGCATTTAATCTGGATCTTTGTTGCGAGGCGCGGCGCGGCGCGGCGCGAGGGCGACGCTCGCGGGAGTCGCGGGACCGCGGGCCCGGCACATTTGGGATCACATTATACACACCTTTGTTAATCAACATGCATAACATCCCACGGACTAGAAATAATTTTGTGTTGTATTGCATTGTATCCTACAAAAAAAACACATTTCATTTATTATTCTCTCAAAACTGCTATTGATTTCATTTAAACAAGCAATTTTTTTTTGTTATAGTTTACTGGGTGTTCACTATTTATTTGGTTTGCGCCTACTCACACGATTATTTTTGACTAGATTTCCGCTGCCCCAAGGTTGTCTGGAAGAGATCGCTCTCTAGCGATAAGACCGCCTGTTGACTGCCTCTACTTTTAATCTGTGTACTGTACTGTTTTATTTCATTGAGGTGTGCTTATAGAATATTTATTTTGTATTGTATTGTATTGCACTCAAATAGTGTATGAACAGTCACCGGCAATAGTATCTTCCTACACGAAGGCCGTAAAAATATGTGAAACGCTCTTATAAGTAGGACCATAAGATATTATTGACGGTCACTGTACCTAGAACTTACACGAAGCGCACTTTCCAATTCTTACTAAGTACAGAAGTATTGTTATCATTATCATATTAATTAAATGTACGATGTTACTCACGTATTTTAGTCACTTATGTGTTTTGGAGAGCATACAGCACTCAAGCAGAAGCGGCTCTGTTGTTATAGTAACTATAATATTAATAACACGAATAACACCTACGAAGTCCCGGCCCAAGTAACACATCAAAGCAGTATAACGGCCGTCTTACAGCATATCTGTATGCTTTTAGCATTTTGAGTTCGTTTTATAGTAGCATTATAAACGTTTATATGTGTGCTGATATAGCTCTTAAATGGGCATAAATTACCCAGCTTGAGATCCTATATAGGTTATTAAATAGCATTACAGGTGCATTATGTCTGGGATTTTAAATTTGAACTATTTAACACAAAATGTATTACTATAAAACCACTTTTTTAGCCTAAACCGGTTCGACTTTGATGTCAAATATCAATAAAACAGCTAAAATCTGTATAGGGGCTGTTCATAAATTACTTCATCAATTTTTGATGATTTTTTACGCCCCTCCGCCCCCCATAAAATCATCCAACCCTCCCCCTCCCAAATAAAGTGACGTCATTTTAAAAAAATGCGTTTTTAGCTTAATTGTAAAATAAAAAACTATTTAGTAGATAATACTTTATAGCATTTAAAGTTTATAGAAACACGAATTTAATTCTTTTTTTACACATTGAAGCACTTTTTAAGGATGCGAGAGGTGATGTGATCTTCGGAATGACCGCCCCTCCTCCTACGTCATGCTACCATCATCCGATGTCCAACCCCCCCCCCCCATTTGAAATGACGTAATTTATGGAGAGCCCCTTATAGTGAATTACTTGGCTTTATAATGGTTTATATTATTGCTATTATACAGCATTAGGAATGTATTACCTATTTATAAATGCCATTGTACACCCTATCGCATTAAAAATAGCTGAAAGCTGTATAGCGAATTTACGTGGCATTATAATGGCTAATATTCATGCTCTTAAACAGCATTAAGCATTTATTTATGCTATTGTAGAACCTAAGGCACTAAACCACACCGAAGCATTAGTGTAGCAAACCAAAACGCAACTGTACAGTTGCATTTTGGTTCGCTGCAATAAAACTAAAGGCTTTAAAAATGCATTTACATATGCCATTATACAACCGTTATACATCGTAAATCATCATATAATGCTATTGTAGAACCTAAAGCACTAAAAACAGCTGAAAGCTGTATACCGGATTTACGTGGCATTATAAAGGCTAATATTCATGCTCATAAACAGCATTAAGCATTTATTTATGCTATTGTAGAACCTAAGGCACTAAACCACACCGAAGCATTAGTGTAGCAAACCAAAACGCAACTATACATCATTCAGCTGTACAGTTGCATTTTGGTTCGCTGCAATAAAACTAAAGGCTTTAAAAAAGCATTTACATATGCCATTATACAACCGTTATACAGCTTAAAGCATTATATAATGCTATTGTAGAACCTAAAGCACTTAAGTGCTTTTAAACAGCTGAAAGCTGTACAGTTGCGTTGTGGTTTGCTGCACTAAAGCTAAAGGCTTTACAAAAGCTTTTAGATATGCCATTATATAACCGTTGTGCAGCTCAAAGCATCATATAATGCGACAAGTTGCTCGGTGAACGTATATAAGAGTTTATACGGTCCTTAAGTTCGACATAAGTTAACTATTCATATGTTATAATGCTTCCTGTGTTACTTGGGGGGTCCCGAGCGTCTGTTCGCCGCGAGCCTCGACCCGCGCGACGCGAGGAACAGCCCTACCGTTAACGACGGGACGGCGGTTCCCTACCCAACTCTTATTCCTACTTTTAGGATGAGTGGGTATAAAATGTACCATGTTATCGGATCATTTGAAACCTAAGTGTGCTCATAAAACAATTATTTTAGAATCTCCATAAAATGCTAAATTTAAACGTAATATTTTGCCAAACGTTTGTGGTTTGAGAACAGTAACTGTTCTTCGTAAATGTTTTTAGATAGTCAAACATAAATTACAATTAAGTGATAGGTACATACCTACCAAAGTACCTACACAGTATAAATGGGTGTATTCCTACGTATATAATTTTTAAGCATTCTGGTCTTGTATTCATAATCTTACCTCTTTCGAAGAGAAAATAATGATGACTACGTTATTTATACCCATTAAATATTGTAGTTGGTAAACACATTACTTATTATATTTTGAAGCGCGTTCATGGTAAAATCGTCCGACGATACCTATGTAGTACATGGAGATTATACTATTTGTGTGCGTGCACTTCGTATCACCACTAATCCATTTAAAATTGAATATGTACCTATTTGCTCGTACTCCGTAAACATGTACGCAGGTGACTATTAGAACAGCAACGAGTTAATGGAATCCTTTGCCTAGACAGGATGATCCCACCAAAAACATTCTGTAAAAAACTAGCCAAGTCTCGATGGAGCTGCTTGTTTATCTCTAAAAAGTAATGAAATCTAGACAAAGTCGTGCCAAGTCTAAGGTTCCTTACTGCGATTTCTTTATTATTATAGTTAATGTTGTGTGACTTGGCCGTTGAAGGGTACACAAAAGTACAAAACCAGGTGCTCCATGACACCATTGCACCAATCTGTCGCCAGAACCGCTACCCATTGACGATGGAAAATTGCCACTTGGGAAACGTTGATTCAATAACTGGTTATTGAATCTGGTGTCTGCTGGAGCACCTGGTTTTGTACCCTTGTGTACCCTTCAACGGCCAAGTCACACAACATTAACTATAATAATAAAGAAATCGCAGTAAGGAACCTTAGACTTGGCACGACTTTGTCTAGATTTCATTACTTTTGAGAGATAAACAAGCAGCTCCATCGAGATTTGGCTAGTTTTTTACAGAATGTTTTTGGTGGGATTTCACTTCTTTTTGTAGAAACGTGGGCTTATTGATTTATTTAGACGACAGCGACAGTCAGCGCCATCTAGCGACGTGTGCGGGTATCACCGCCACTCTTAGTCCAATGCATTATATTTTGACCAAATTTTGTTTTCTAATCAGGGTCACCAGGTACTCCAGATCTTCGATTATCCTAGTTTTTATAGTTTTCCCTTTATGTGGCCATTAAACCCTAACTCTGTACCAAATTTCAGCTCTCTGACTTTATGGGAAGTACTAGTTCTATTTTTATGATCATGAGTGAGTGAGTGTCATAAATGCGAAACTTTGCTTTCGCTTAACTTCGGAACTAAATGACCTGCAGACTTGAAATTTTGGATTATAAGTATGTGATTATAGCTTACTGGATGACGAAAATTTCTGCGTTCTGGTCTTATCCAGAGGTTCTCAAATAGGGGCCTGAAAATACGGCGAAATGGTTCCAGTAAAGGATGGTACGGCAGTGTTTGCTTCGCGCTCGACTTGGCGGGGGCACTGCCGTGCCCCCAGATTTAAGGCGTTATTTGTTACGTTAATTAAGCACGAATCTGATCGTTTAGAGCAACACGCACGCGAAGAGTTCAGTGTCGGATTAGTAGTAATTGATCCGGGGAGGCCGTTAACTGCGAGATGAAGACGAGACAGACGTAATGAGGACGGGCGGCCGAGAACGAGAGCACTCAGTTAGCGATACAACATAATGTGTAGACTGTACGAGATAGACCTCAAACTAACAACCACGGATAATAGAGGTAAAAGGATTGGTATCTCATATAGGGGAACGGTCGAAAAAGTGTCCAGCTGTAAGCAGAAAATAATAGTTCCAAATCTCTCCGGGTGGCGCTAGGTATAGTTGAGCGTATGAAATGAACTTTTCACTTCTCATGCTCAAAAAGTGTGTCATATTATGCTTACCAAGGCGGACTAAAGTAGTACATTTAGCCTCTAGGGCTAAAATGTATACATATTTATGATTTACAAAACATTTTAAATTGACCAATCGGAACACTTCACCATATTAAATCCACCAATCACAACACATCTCGAAGTTAATCGGAACGATTAGATACTTTTTTGGTGCGTATACTGTGTAAATGATTTAAGTCCTTAAAAAAACATTGTATTTAATATCAACCAATCAGAATACAGCAATGTGAAAATCGACCAATCAGGAAACGCAATTTATTTCTCAAAACATGAGGTGTTTTTTAGTTCCTACTTCACAATCATTAAAAAAGATTTAAATTTTTTGGATGCGCTTTAAACTTAGAGAATTCAACCCGGATGGAGTAGCCATGTCTGTCATTTTCTATACAAAAAGTATGCCGATTTTTGCGGGGGAGGGGAACGTCAAATGTATGGCTATTCGTACGTAACGTACAAATAGCTACGTCAGATAAACGTCAGTCCATACATCTGTATGACCACTGGTCATATGTTTTCGGCAGTGGGGAACGCCTGTCAATGGCGACTCCGGTTTGTTGAATTCTCTAAGGCTTTAAAGCGTGTTTAAACTGTTTGAAGAGCTAATTATACCGTCGTCTGTGGCATTTATTCGCGGTGTTTATATTTTGTATCTATGTCAAAGAAGTTAAAAAAATTAAAAGACCGCCAAGTTAAACCATAATTTCACCTTAGTTTAGTCATTGTGCGTAAATAATAAGTATTTTTATCTTATTTTCTCGCAATCGAAGTGAAAAATAAATAGTATGCATTACTCTGGTCTAAAAGCCACCTCGTGGTAATATGGCCTACTTTAGATTAGACCCTTGTCAAACAATCTACTATTATATAGTAAATGCCTAAAAATATAAATATTGAAAAAGTGCATTAAATACGCTTTCCTATGACATTTTTTTCATTTGAAATTATCGATATTTAATACTTATATGACGTTCTAAATAAAATTAATATTGAGAAGGTTTTTCTTCTCTGCAAATAATTGTTTTGTAATGATGTTTGGATTTTTAATTTTTTAATATCGAAAATCATAATATACATCTTCTATACATATAATAAAGCTGAAGAGGGTCGAAAGTCTGTACATGGAAGATAATCGAAAAAAAGTTGGCTGGGGATACTTAGAATCGATAACAGAACACGTTCCAACAATTTTTAGAATTTTTGTCTGTTTATCTGTTTATCTGTTTATCTGTTTGTCTGTTTATTTGACCGCGCATCACGTGAAAACGGCTGAACGGATTTCGATGAAATTTTGTATAGAGATAGTTTGAGGATAATATATAGTTTTAATACCGAAAATCAACCCTGGTGGGGGTGAAAATGGGGTTGAAAGTTTGTATGGAGAATTTTTAACCGCTGAAACGATTTAGATAGAAATGAGTATGGAGATAATTTGAGTCTCGAGAAACGTCATAGGATAGTTTTCAAACCCTTGTGGGGGTGAAAAGGGGGTTGGAAGTTGGTATGAGGATTTTTTTATCGCTGAACAGATTTAGATGAAAATTGGTATAGAGATAGTATGGGTCTCGAGAAAGGACAAAGGATAGTTTCATCTTGAAACCCCCCCTCCCCCACCTTACTTTAGAACCGTAGGTCCAAAAAATTTGATAAAAATAATGGAAGCGAAGCCTGAAAGGTACTTTCAATAAAAACTATCTATCTATACATCTATCACGTGAAAACGACTGAACGGATTTTGATGAAATTTTGTGTAGAGATAGTTTGAGTCCCGGGAAAGGACAAAGAATAGTTTTCATCCCGAAAATCAACCCTGGAGGGCGTGAAAAGGGGGTTGAAAATTTGTATGGAGATTTTTTAATAGAAATTAGTATGCCGATAATTTGAGTCCCGAGAAACGACAGAATAGTTTTCATCCCGAAAATAAACCCTTTCACCCCGAAAAGGGGGTTGGAAGTTGGTATGACGATTTTTTAACCGCTGAACTGATAAAGATGAAATTTGGTATAGTATGGGTCTCAAGAAAGGACAAACGATAGTTTTTACTCCGAAAATCAACCCTAAAGGGGTGAAAAGAGAGTTGGAAATTTGTATAGGGAATTATTAACCGCAGAATCGATTTAGATAAAATTTGGTATGGAGATAATTAATTAAAAAAGGAAATAAAATAGTTTTATCTCGGAAATTATCCTTTAAACGGATACAAAAGGGGTGAAAGTTTACATGGGGAAGAAACAACCAATAACCGCTGTCCGTATTTAGATGAAATTTGGTATTTAAATAATTTTGTAATTTTTTGGTCAAGGTGTTCATATTTATAACATGTTACCCGTCGATGCTTTAAATTTACCTTTACCCGCTCTTAAGAAATATTTGAAAATGTCAGGAATGTCAAAGGGTTATTGCAGGCTCGAATATTATATATGACGGACAAAGATGCATGGCCCAAACCAAAAAACTACTACAACATTTATAGGACACCGTTTAGGTAGGAAAACATATCAAACGTTTTGTGAAGCAGTCAGATTAGGATTTATTTTTCTTTATAATTAAACAATAGGTACATTATCTGTCTCTCAAGCTGTTTTGATATGTCCTCTTGAAGAACTACGCATTATTTTTTATCTTTAAGATCTAATAATGTATTACTGTTTTGAAAAAAATAAGTCCCGTCGAGTATCTTTTCGGTCATAACACTTCTTGGGCCAGAGGTGTAGGGTTAGAACCGGTGGTAGTTTTGGAACGAAATTCCTTATTGGACGGTTCGCGGATGGGGGGCTAGGTGAAAAAAAGTCATGTGACCGTCACGAAAAAGCGTCACGTCACGAAAACGCGACACCCATACGATTGAGAAACATGTAAAATGGAATGAAATAAAAAATATATAAAATAGAATAAAGTGAAGTGAAGTGAAGTGTAGTGAAAGTGAGAAGTGACAAAGTGATAAAAGTCGAGAACCTAAAAGTAAAAAAATGTCAAAAGTGGCAAAATTTTAAAAATTTCAAAAATTTCAAAAATATCAAAAATTGAAAAATTTCAAAAATTTCTAAATATTTCTGACGTTCATTAGTGCATTGTATTGTGCTTACCTTGAAGTATGTAATTAGTATGATGATATTGCTAAAAGGCGATTTGAATAAGATTGAGATAGCTGTCAATCCATATTAATTTTGACAGTGTGTGGCAAATCTGTCAAGATTAATCATACTCTCATCGCGGCAACGGCAACAAAATATCAATAAATATTACTCATCTATATATATATAACTCAAAGGTGACTGACTGACTGACTGACTGACTGACATAGTGATCTATCAACGCACAGTCCAAACCGCTGGTTCTAGAGATTCCAAATTTGGCACGTACGTTCCTTATAAGGTATAGGGGTGCGCTAAGAAAGGATTTTTCAAATTTCATCCCCTAAGGGGGTGAAATTGGGGTCCAAAGTTTGTATGGGGAAACAAGATTAGTTAGTCTATTTTATTCGAAACTTCACAGAAGTATTCCTAACAATAAATGAGTAAATACGTGTTGCAGGTTTTTTGAGAATTCAACCCCTAAAAGGGGGAAATGTGGTCAAAAGTCTGAAAATCAACATGGGTATTGTTTCTATGGTTTATCGGGTCGTTGATTACGAAAACAACAACGATTTTAAAATCCGACGTGGCGGACGTGAAATACCATCTCCCCTGTTAGGGTACAATGGGGTTGAAATGTCTAAATATCCATATGGGTGTCGTTTTTGTGATTTTTTGGGACGTTAATTAAGAAAATGGCATCGATTTTGAAATTTAATTTTGTGGACATGAAAATTCTTGAAAGTGTTTGTGCCAAATTGCAATCTTCTTCTAAATATATAAAAGAAGAAACTGACTGACATATCAACGCACAGCCCAAACCGCTGGTTCTAGAGATTCCAAATGTGGTACGTAGGCTCCTTATAAGGCAGAAGGATGCACTTAGAAATCATTTTTAAAAATTTACCTCCTAAGGGGGGAAATGGGGTTCAAAGTTTGTATGGAAAACGAGATTAGTTCAACTATTTTATTCGAAACTTTACAGGAGTATTCCTAACGATAAATGAGAAAACAAGTGTTTCAGCTTTTTTGAGAATTCAACCCATAAGGGGGAAATGTGGTGACAAAATTTAAATATCAACATGGGTATTGTTTCTATGGTTTATCGGGTCGCTGATTACGAAATCAACACTTAAGGGGGTGAAATGGGGGTTGATAGTTTGTATGGGGAATTTTTAAACGTTGAACCAATTTAGATGAAACTTGGTATAGAGATAGTTTGTGCGCCATATTGGATTTTAAAATCGTTGTTGTTTTCGTAATCAGAGACCCGATAAACCATAGAAACAATACCTATGTGGATTTTCAGCTTTTGTGACCACATTTCCTCCCTTTGGGGTTTGAATTTTCAAAAAACCTGAAACAGGTCTTTAATCGTTTGTCGTTACGAATACTCCTGTGAAGTTTCGAAAAAATTGTCTAACAAATCTTGATTCGCCATACAAACTTTGGACCCCCATTTTACCCCCTTAGGGGGTGAATTTTGTAAAATACTTTCTTAGTGCACCCCTATACTTTATAAGGGACCTACTTGCCAAATTTGGAATCTTTAGAACCAGCGGTTTGGGCTGTGCGTTGATATGTCAGTCAGTCAGTCAGTCAGTCAGTCAATCAGTCAGTCAATCAGTCAGTCAGTCAGTAAGTCAGTCAGTTTCTTCTTTTATATATTTAGATAGAATAGATATGCATAAATGCGGTTCTTCCTTTTTGTTCCCATTTTATTGGGAATGGCACCCCAAATATATAACGAAAATTCCTGACACTATTAAAAATCTAAGTCTTGTAAACTTTAAAAAAGAACTGAAATTGTTATTAATTAAAACTGTTATTATAGTGTGCAACAATTTTTAAACGATATTAATATTTAAATTAACTCTTGTAAGACTAATACTCTCTACTTGACATTACTACTAAGAATAAATTATATGTATATTATGGCTTATCCTTTTGACATTCAAATTATCAATGCGTATTAATTGTAATTTTATCATTCATTTAATTATTTAGTTATTAATGGCATGGTAATTTTAACTTATTTGTACTTAGGTGTAATAAAATTCGTATGCCAACAAGCAAAACATAGTGTTTCTCAACATATTATTAAGACCTAATTAATGTACCTATGTTTTACGAATATATCAATGATTAATTGATTGATTGATATAGGTACGATATGACAGCGTTTTACATAAAATAAAACGCTAATTATAAAAACTTACAAATTTGAGATCTAAAGTAAACATTGAGATAGGCACAACCGTTGTTGGTCGTCTCTGTCCCTTTCTAGCATATACATCCATACGCTCCTTCTCGCTCACACAGAACCCCCTCTACTTCCATCTGACAGGTAGCTGAGGGTCAGCGTTAATTTTTACTTCATTGTCTCAATATTTATTATTCATCTATAATTTATACCAGGCAGGTTTAAAAACTTTAGATTTCAAATTTGTAAGTTTTTATAATTAGCGTTTTATTTTATGTAAAACGCTGTCATTATATAAACTGTACGAAATTTGAGATCTAAAGTAAACATTGAGACGTGTTTGTTATCGCCTGGTGGAAGCGTAAGACGCCAAGCCAATGTGACAATAAAACAGCAATGGATGTTCATTGCGATGGTGTATGGCAACACCATGAATTTTAATAACTGTGTAGCGAGAGGTGGGTAGATTGTAAAGTTATATTTATAAATCTATGTTGTACCCACAGATGGAACTAACTTTACAAGTTATCTATATATATATATAACTCAAAGGTGACTGACTGACTGACTGACTGACTGACTGGCATAGTGATCTATCAACGCACAGTCCAAACCGCTGGTTCTAGAGATTCCAAATTTGGCACGTACGTTCCTTATAAGGTCTAGGGGTGCGCTAAGAAAGGATTTTTCAAAATTCATCCCCTAAGGGGGTGAAATGGGGGTCCAAAGTTTGTATGGGGAAACAAGATTAGTTAGTCTATTTTATTCGAAACTTCACAGAAGTATTCCTAACACTAAATGAGTAAATACGTGTTGCAGGTTTTTTGAGAATTCAACCCCTAAAAGGGGGAAATGTGGTCAAAAAGTCTGAAAATCAACATGGGTATTGTTTCTATGGTTTATCGGGTCGTTGATTACGAAAACAACAACGATTTTAAAATCCGACGTGGCGGACGTGAAAAACCATCTCCCCTGTTAGGGTACAATGGGGTTGAAATGTCTAAATATCCATATGGGTGTCGTTTTTGTGATGTTTTGGGACGTTAATTACGAAAATGGCATCGATTTTGAAATTTAATATTGTGGACATGAAAATTCTTGAAAGTATTTGTGCCAAATTGCAATCTTCTTCTAAATATATAAAAGAAGAAACTGACTGACATATCAACGCACAGCCCAAACCGCTGGTTCTAGAGATTCCAAATGTGGTACGTAGGCTCCTTATAAGGCATAAGGATGCACTTAGAAATCATTTTTAAAAATTTACCTCCTAAGGGGGGAAATGGGGTTCAAAGTTTGTATGGGAAACGAGATTAGTTCAACTATTTTATTCGAAACTTTACACTTTATTCCTAACGATAAATGAGAAAACAGGTGTTTCAGCTTTTTTGAGAATTCAACCCATAAGGGGGAAATGTGGTGACAAAATTTAAATATCAATATGGGTATTGTTTCTATGGTTTATCGGGTCGCTGATTACGAAATCAACACTTAAGGGGGTGAAATGGGGGTTGATAGTTTGTATGGGGAATTTTTAAACGTTGAACCAATTTAGATGAAACTTGGTATAGAGATAGTTTGTATACCGGGAAACGACATGGGACAGTTTTTATCTCGAAAATCAATCTTTATTGTTGGAGGTTTGTATGAAGATTTTTTTACCGCGAACCGATTTAGATAATTTTGTTGTGGATATAGTTTGAGTCCCAGGAAACAATATAGAATATTTTTTAAGCCGAAAATCAATCTTAGAGGGGTAGAAAACATGTTGGTAGTTTGTATGGCGAATTATTAACCGCTGAACAGAACAGATTGAAATGAAACTTGGTACATATTATATAGATTGAGTCTCGGTAAACAATATAGGATAGTTTTTATCTCGAAAATCTACCCTCTAGGGGGTGAAACGGGGGTTGAAAGTTTATATGGGAAATTAATAACCGTTGATTTGGTATGGAGATATTTTGCGTTCTGGAGAAGGATATATAATAGTTGTTATCCCAGAAGTCATTCCTTAAGCGGGTGAAAAGGAGGGTGGATTACTAATTCCACGCAAATGAAGTCGCGGGGAAAAGCTTCTATTCAAGAGTAGAGATCTGTATTAATCATAATCTCTCGGTAGTAAGTCGTTGATGGCGTAACAATTAAACAATTATTGCAATAATTTCTTTAAAATAAAAAATGAGGGGACCGCCGTCTTCAAAACGTGGTATACCGAAACCTCCAGAATGTAACGAATACTTTTCCGAAAACCGCTTCTAAATCAGTTCAGCGAAACGCAAGATGATCGCGGACAAACATACATTCCTACATACAAACATACGAGTCTAACTGAGAACCTCCTTTTTAGTACTTTTAGTACGCGGGCGAAGCCGCGGGAAAAAGCTAGTGTGACTATAATTGTTATGCACCATGCGAACCACTTAAACACTGAATCAATGCTAAATACCTATTTCCTTAACTATAAAACATTTCCAACCATGGGCGACCCTAGCGATTGTGCGGGTACGCGGGAGGTGCGGGGTGCCGCGCGTTGAAGGCCGCTCCATTGTATTATTGCGTAGGTACGTAAACCGTAGGTATTTGCTTTTTCTATGAGTGATTCATATCTGTTCGTAAGAACTATTATATAATCTGTGACCGAACGGAAAACCGTAGCGGAGGATGCAGCCGATATTAACGCACCAAATGAGAGGCACCGAGACCGAGTTCGACACCATTTGGTCGAATTACATGCGCCGTATTCAAATAAATTTGCTTCATAGTAGTAGTAGTAATAGTAGTAGTAGTAGTACTAGTAGTAGTAGTAGTAGTAGTAGTAGTAGTAGTAATAGTAGTAGTAGTAGTAGTAGTAGTAGTAGTAGTAGTAGTAGTAGTAGTAGTAGTAGTATTATAGTACAGTGGAAGGAGAGAATAAGTAGTAATCGGTTTTATGCTTGAACTAGCTTTTGCCCGCGGCTTCGCTCGCGTTAAATTCGGGGTAACACGGTTCCCCTTTCCTGATTGCCCCCCGGAATGCTCCATACAAACTTCCACCCCCCATTTTAGGGAAGTGGGGGGTTAGAAAGAGACAAAAAGTAGCCTATGTCACTCTCCATCCCTTCAACTATCTCCACTTAAAAAATGACGTCAATTCGTCGCCCCGTTTTGCCGTGAAAGACGGACAAACAAACAAACAAACACACACATACACTTTCCCATTTATAACATTAGTATGGATGTATAATTATTGGTACGACTTTATATATATACGAGTAAACACGGTGCTCGTGAGCATTGCGAGCGATTTTAACCTCGCATTTCTGAGGTCAAAAGAAGGAAAAAACATTATGTGACTTTAGTTGTAAAACGCCAAAAAAAATATTTTTTTTCTTCTTTTTTCACTTTTTTGGAATGCTGTTCTACATAAAAAGTAAATGTCATTGGAAAAAAGTAACGAATAAATTGCTACATTTTTTCTGGTAATAACTAGTTCATGCAAAGTGTTTCTTGGGTCTTTGATATCTGTCAATAAGAGATGGACTATGCCCCATATTGGTAACATCGCCATCAAAAAAGTATTTTACACTGAGTAACAATTAAAAATGTTATGTTTTGTAAGTAGTCTTTACTCTGAAACTATGGCGAATTTTGGAAAAGTTTATACGACATTTTTTTCTCTAAATATGATCATGAATACACTGTTAAAGTCTCTCGCAATGCTCACGAACACCGTGTATATTTAAAATTATTTAGAACACAAACAGTCTTAATAATAAACAACATGTGTCGTACACAATGTTACAAGAACAAAGAGACAAATAGACGTGGAGGTTCATTGATTAAATATATTGTTTAAAGAATAACATTATTTTTATTTAATAAATAGTATGATATATGCAGAGCTCGGATTTTTCACGGCAAAACAAAACACTAGCGTAATTTAGCCAGTGCTTGAAATATTATTTTATCGACACCTATCGAGTCTTACTAGAGTATATGACAGGTATTGCCTCAGTACATTTTTTCTTTTTAGGGTTCCGTAGTCAACTAGGAACCCTTATAGTTTCGCCATGTCTGCCCGTCCGTCCGTCCGTCCGTCCGTCCGCGGATAATCTCAGTGACCGTTAGCACTAGAAAGCTGAAATTTGGTACTAATATGTATATCAATCACGCCGACAAAGTGGTAAAATAAAAAGTGGAATTTTTTTTTTTATTAGGGTACCTCCCCTATACGTAAAGTGGGGAGTGATTTTTTTTTTCATTTCAACCCTAACGTGTGATATATTGTTGGATAGGTATTTAAAAATGAATAGGGGTTTACTAAAATCATTTTTCGATAATGTAAATATTTTCGGAAATAATCGCTCCAGAAGTAAAAAAATATGCGTCCCCCCCCCTCTAACTTTTGAACCATAAGTTTTAAAAATATGAAAAAAATCTCAAAAGTAGAACTTCATAAAAACTTTCTAGGAAAATTATTTTGAACTTGATAGGATGAATAGTTTTTGAAAAAAAAATTCAAAATAATTTCTGTACTAAGTTTGTAATCTAACCGTATAAGCAGGTGTTTATTGTAACTGTAATTTGTACAAAATTACAATGAAATGACGTGCTTTCAAATAAAGTAAAAACGGTGAAAATCGGTTCACGCAATAAAGAATTATTCCATAAAAATCATCTTCCGTACTTTAAGCTCGCGCGCAATAGTTTACTTAATTTGCCGATATATGTCGCTGTACGTGGAACTCTCATATCATATCCTACATGGCGGTGTTATTAACTCTAAAGTGGGGACACTTACTGTGACGGACGGAAAACTACGGAACCCTACACTGAGCGTGGCCCGACACGCTCTTGGCCGGTTTTTTATTCGATGGTACACCTATCAGTGTGAATGTCAAAATTTAAAAACTAACAAACGTGCGAAAATTTCGAAAAACAGGAGACTTACTAGAGCTCAAAATCAATATTTTTGACCAGTCTAAGGTGACCTACTGGGGGTTAGAAGGTTGTGCATTAATTACCGGACATCCTGTATAAGTAATAAAATAACTTTTCATTTTAGCTTTGCCATAGTCGAGCAACAAAGAGGTAGGTCTGCATGTACAACTTAGAACGAAGTAACTATACCACCTCATTTAAAATGATAGAAACGACTGCAAATTTCATCTCACATGACATATGACATTCACACTTTAACTGTCATTTCATTACGTATAAAACGTAAATTGCATCTAGGTATTATTTATTTCGCAACGCATTGAATCCGACGTGTTGGATATACGTATAATAACTTAATATTGCAAGGTATCAATTAATACAAAAATGAGTAATGTACAAGATCGGATCAAAACGTGGATTGAAAATCACCCTGAGTTAGTCTATAATGAAGTGACCTCCACTATATACTGCTCTATATGCGATATGCATCTAAAACTGAAGAAATGCAATATTGAGAATCATGTGAAAAGCAACCGCCACAATTACCGTTCGGGGCAACCAAATAGGAAACATCAATTTTATTTCGATTTAATTATTTTTCTTATTTCATGCAACATACCATGGGCAACAGTCAACAACAATAATTTTCGTCATTTTTTTAACAAGTATTTATGTTGCGACTGCTCTATGACTTCTTTACCGGACGAATCGACCCTGCGAAAAATTTATTTAAATCTCGTGTACAAAAAAACTATACAGGGTATAAGAGAGGTAAACAAAACCAATTATTTGTGGATATCTATAGACGAAACACCAGATTTCATGGGAAAATGTGTGACAAACGTGGTGATTCGGTCTTTGCAAAAAAATTGTTCTAAGCAATTTTATCTTTTGGGGTCGAAGGTTTTAGAGAAGGTAAATGGGGAAACAATAGCAAACCTAATAATAAACCAATTAAAATTTTTGTTTCAAAATTCTTTCAATGATAACGTAAACAATTTGCTTTTACTTTGCACAGATAGTGCCGCATATATGCTTAAAGCCGGTCGTATTTTAAAAGCAACGTTTCCTCGTATGAAACACATTACGTGTTTAGCTCATGGTCTGCACCGGGTTGCCGAAGAAGTGCGAGATAATTTCAAAGGTGTGGATGGGTTGATATCGAATGTCAAAAAGATATTCCTAAAATCTCCAGAGCGTGTACGCCTTTTTAAGGCAAAATATCCGTCCATTTCCCTACCTCCCGAGCCAATTATCACCAGATGGGGAACTTGGATATCTGCTGCGGTATATTACGCTCAATACTATGAGCAAATACGTGATGTCGTCTCCATACTTGCTAATGACTCGGCAGCTATAAGAGCTGCAAAAAAATGTTTTCAAACACGCAAACTACGACCGGAGTTAAATTTCATTCGCGACAACTACGAAGTAATAGCCTCTTCAATAGAACAATTGCAATGTTCGACTTTATCCATTGCGGAATCCTTCCTCATTCTGGATACTGTTCGTTGCTACGTAAACTGGAGTAAACTTTTACCAGTGATACGTAAATTTGAAGCCGTGCTCGAACGAAATCCTGATTACGAAATTTTAAGAGACATCTGAAAATATTACCCGAACTGATAATGAATTCTATAAATTTGCTCCCTGACGTCAACTGAAGTTGAACGTACATTTAGTGTACATAAATGGATTTATAGTTCTGCTCTGTGCTGCTGTAGCTGAGCTCGGATTTTTCACGGCAAAACAAAACACTAGCGTAATTTAGCCAGTGCTTGAAATATTATTTTATCGATATCGATAATTCAGAACTAGAAGAAATAAAAGTCACCAAATAAAATTAATATGTAATAAAACTAATAAAAACATTTGTATAAAGTTACTATATATTAGAAACAGACGCAATTTCTTCTTCAAAATCTACGTCAGTACACACAGCAGCACAAGACATTTTATTTGGGTAATAGTGATAGGAGTAGATGATCATTATCTTTTCAACATTCTCTGGGAGTAAACAGTTGCGTTTATCACTATAAATCCATTTATGTACACTAAATGTACGTTCAACTTCAGTTGACGTCAAGGGAGCAAATTTATAGAATTCATTATCAGTTCGGGTAATATTTTCAGATGTCTCTTAAAATTTCGTAATCAGGATTTCGTTCGAGCACGGCTTCAAATTTACGTATCACTGGTAAAAGTTTACTCCAGTTTACGTAGCAACGAACAGTATCCAGAATGAGGAAGGATTCCGCAATGGATAAAGTCGAACATTGCAATTGTTCTATTGAAGAGGCTATTACTTTGTAGTTGTCGCGAATGAAATTTAACTCCGGTCGTAGTTTGCGTGTTTGAAAACATTTTTTTGCAGCTCTTATAGCTGCCGAGTCATTAGCAAGTATGGAGACGACATCACGTATTTGCTCATAGTATTGAGCGTAATATACCGCAGCAGATATCCAAGTTCCCCATCTGGTGATAATTGGCTCGGGAGGTAGGGGAATGGACGGATATTTTGCCTTAAAAAGGCGTACACGCTCTGGAGATTTTAGGAATATCTTTTTGACATTCGATATCAACCCATCCACACCTTTGAAATTATCTCGCACTTCTTCGGCAACCCGGTGCAGACCATGAGCTAAACACGTAATGTGTTTCATACGAGGAAACGTTGCTTTTAAAATACGACCGGCTTAAGCATATATGCGGCACTATCTGTGCAAAGTAAAAGCAAATTGTTTACGTTGTCATTGAAAGAATTTTGAAACAAAAATTTTAATTGGTTTATTATTAGGTTTGCTATTGTTTCCCCATTTACCTTCTCTAAAACCTTCGACCCCAAAAGATAAAATTGCTTAGAACAATTTTTTTGCAAAGACCGAATCACCACGTTTGTCACACATTTTCCCATGAAATCTGGTGTTTCGTCTATCCTCGTCCTGCCCATTGTCCTTTTTGAATCACATAATGTACTTCACACGTCCTGCCCAAGCTTAAAAAAATAAAGATTGTAATTCTGCCCAGTGTCAATTTAAAATCACATATTTGAAATCCGCGCCTTAAATTCGCAGTTGCCAAATTGCAATTTTACTACTTACACCTGATTGGTCAGAAGGTTTTGAATGGTGGGGCCTCCATTTTGGATCACATAGATAAAATACCTTTCGCCAGTGTCAGCCCACGTGGTCAAGATGGCACGACGTCCGCGAAGAGGTAAGAGTAATCCGTTTTTAATTAAGTAATCACAGGTTTTTACGGACCAAACTGTTATAAAATCTTAAGTTTAATAGTTAGATAAACTAAATATGGTGTTATTTTATTAAAAAAATCCTTTATTTATATTATTTACAAATGCGAAATCATATTGTCCTTCTTGATTCCCATCGGGCAGATTTGCTTAATGATTTTTGTTTTTGCTATAGGTTTGAGGGACATCGATATTGAGGATTTACTTCAAAATTCAGACATCGGGGACATTGTATCATCAGACGATGACTGTGGAGATCCATCGTATACTCCAGAACGAGAACGGCAGTTGGTAAGCGACAGTGATTCTTCGGAATCTGGACCAGAAAACAATATTTCGACTGGATCTGGAGAAAGCAACCTTGAGATAACAGTACGAGAAAATTCTACAGGTCAGGCACGTAGGCGAGGTCGTGGACAATCCCGTGGACGATCCCGTGGACGATCACATGCAGGTACTCGCGGTCAATCTCTCTGAATTATTATTATAAATAATAAAGATGATTATACGTATCTACAAAGTTTTATTTAAATGTGCCCGATGTCTTTTAAAATTGACAAACAGACTACAGATGATTTAGGCAATACTGCCCAATGTCCTTTTAAATGAACAAAAGATATTGACATATTTCCCGTGAAAATCAGTAAAGTACAATGTATTAGAACCCGGAAAAATAAATAAAAAAATACATTTCGTGTATAAGTCGAAAAAGTAATCGTAAGTTGTTCTGGGCAGAAACGCTTAAAAATATATTGTCCATTAAGAAGGACATTGGGCATAATTGGCAAGTTAAGAATTATAGGTCTGGGCAGGACGAGGCTATAGATATCCACAAATAATTGGTTTTGTTTACCTCTCTTATACATAGGCTGCTATTTATATATCCGGAAACCGGGATTACAATCTTCTTAAATAGCATATTTGACCTCCATGGTAAAATTTGAACTTTTTTAAGTACTGGCCGGTATATTTTTTCTTTCTTATTAACGCTCGTGTTTTGTTTTTGACGGGTTTTAAATGTCATCTCGCAGCAAGAATGGAACTCACTCGTGAAAATATTCGTGCTATGATTTATTATGATTTTCGGCGTGGTTTAACGCAACAACAGTGCATAGATCAACTAACTTCAACTTTTGGTGATGAAGCCCCATCTAAAACTACTGTGTATCACTGGTTTAGTGAGTTCAATCGTGGACGTAGTATGCTTACGGACGAAGTTAAGGCAGGTCGCCCGAAATCGGTCGTTGTACAACAAAATATCGAGGTTGTGCGAAAACTTATAATGGACGACCGACATGTTACGTACTGCGAGATAGAGGCGACTCAGGGTATTTCTATGACCAGCATTAATAGCATATTACATAATTATTTGGCTGTAAAAAAAATATGTTCGCGTTGGATACCCCACAACTTAACAAAAGAGCAAAAAGATGCTCGCGTCGAATGGTGCAATAAAATGTTAAAAAAATATAACCGTGGTGACTCAAAAGCCGTTTATAACATCTATACAGGTGACGAATCCTGGATCTATGCATACAATCCCGAAACGAAGCAACAATCAACGGTATGGGTGTTTCAAAATGAGCCGAACCCTACGAAAGTTACTCGTGCAAAAAGTACATTGAAACAAATGGTGGCCTGCTTCTTCGGTATTAATGGCCATGTAGCTACAGTGCCACTAGAAAACCGTAGAACGGTTAATTCAGAGTGGTACACGACCATTTGCTTACCGGAAGTATTTGAACAAATTCGTAAAACTAACCAGCGACGAAGAATCATTCTTCATCATGACAATGCCAGCTGTCATACGTCACGCGAAACAACTCTATTTTTGGAGGGTCAAAATGTGGAATTAACGGGTCATCCGCCGTACAGCCCTGACTTGGCACCCAACGATTTTTATTTATTTCCAAATATAAAGAATAAATTACGCGGTCAACGATTTTCGACCGCTGAAGATGCTGTCGACGCATTCAAACAACACGTTATGGAGGTACCTCAGGCGGAGTGGCAGAAGTGCTTTAAAAATTGGTTCACGCGAATGCAAAAGTGCATAGATCATCAAGGGGAATACTTTGAAAAACAATAAAACCATTTTCAGCCGTGTACGTTTGTTTGTTTTTTTGTTTCCGGATATATAAGTAGCAACCCTCGTACCCTGTATAGTTTTTTTGTACACGAGATTTAAATAAATTTTTCGCAGGGTCGATTCGTCCGGTAAAGAAGTCATAGAGCAGTCGCAACTTATGTTTGTATGTAGTATTTATATACTTGTTAAAAAAATGACGAAAATTATTGTTGTTGACTGTTGCCCATGGTATGTTGCATGAAATAAGAAAAATAATTAAATCGAAATAAAATTGATGTTTCCTATTTGGTTGCCCCGAACGGTAATTTTGGCGGTTGCTTTTCACATGATTCTCAATATTGCATTTCTTCAGTTTTAGATGCATATCGCACATAGAGCAGTATATAGTGGAGGTCACTTCATTATAGACTAACTCAGGGTGATTTTCAATCCACGTTTTGATCCGATCTTGTACATTACTCATTTTTGTATTAATTGATACCTTGCAATATTAAGTTATTATACGTATATCCAACACGTCGGATTCAATGCGTTGCGAAATAAATAATACCTAGATGCAATTTACGTTTTATACGTAATGAAATGACAGTTAAAGTGTGAATGTCATATGTCATGTGAGATGAAATTTGCAGTCGTTTCTATCATTTTAAATGAGGTGGTATAGTTACTTCGTTCTAAGTTGTACATGCAGACCTACCTCTTTGTTGCTCGACTATGGCAAAGCTAAAATGAAAAGTTATTTTATTACTTATACAGGATGTCCGGTAATTAATGCACAACCTTCTAACCCCCAGTAGGTCACCTTAGACTGGTCAAAAATATTGATTTTGAGCTCTAGTAAGTCTCCTGTTTTTCGAAATTTTCGCACGTTTGTTAGTTTTTAAATTTTGACATTCACACTGATAGGTGTACCATCGAATAAAAAAAGAAAAAATGTACTGAGGCAATACCTGTCATATACTCTAGTAAGACTCGATAGGTGTCGATAAAATAATATTTCAAGCACTGGCTAAATTACGCTAGTGTTTTGTTTTGCCGTGAAAAATCCGAGCTCTGGTAATTACCACAATTATTGCAACCAGTAACGTAACATCAGTGTATTATCTGTGACAGTGTGGTAAAAACGTATGAAAATTCATTACCTACGGTAATACGCATGGTTTCAGTGGATTTTTTAATATGTGTGTAGGTAAAGCTTTGTATGCTTCTGTATATAATTAGGCCTTATTACGTAACAGTTACATAAACTACTATTTATCTCTTTTTAGGGTTCCGTAGTCAACTAGGAACCCTTATAGTTTCGCCATGTCCGTCCGTCTGTCCACGGTCTAGCTCAGTTACTGTTCGCACTAGAAAGCTGAAATTTGGTTAGGCCTGATAAGAACTTTCTATAAAAACTATATTGAATAAAATCGGTGAATTATCAGTCAAAATCGCATAGTGAAAGGATGTGCCGGATAGTAAACTGACGTAAGCGCCGCCAAATATTCCTTAATAAACGACCGTTTGAACGAATGTTTCATAACGGGGCGGCATTTACGAAAGTACACTGAACATCGTCCGACATGCTCTTGGCCGGTTTTTTTGCATTGTTATCCCGGAAATCACCCCTTAAGGATTACTAATTCCTCATATAGAAACCCCCCCCCCCCCATTTCAACCGCGCCTTTTCTTACCTTTCATGCTGATTACTGATTTGACGGGAGGATCGATTTGGATGATATTTGCCGTGGACATGAACGTATAAATACAAAAGTGGTCCTGTATCGTCCGGTATACACCTGTTTAAATCATGCCAATAAAAATTAATAGGATAAATCCATCTGTCGACTTTACTTCAAGTTCCGCCTCCAGGGTAGCGGGAGAGAAATTAGGGGTGAATTAGCCGCTTACTGACACAGACCGAATTCCACGCGGGCGGAGCCGCGGGCACAGCTAGTAATAACGAATATCCGATAACGTTAAAATAACGCCCTGACCGAGATTCGAACCAGGGTCCCTCTGCTTCGTAGGCAGGGTCTCTACCGACCGGGCTAGAAATGTATGCTCATGCTATTTGTGGCGCCATCAGTTTAACGCCTTTTGAGAGACACTTTTGTGACATAGAGATTGACATCCTCCATATACCATCCATACTAATAACATTCTGTACATTGTCAAAAGATACCGGTTTATGGGAGCTAGTTTCATTATAGGAGCATCAATATAAAAAGTTTAAAAGTCTATGGAAATGTCAAATGTTAATATTTGTTTACATTTGATTGTACAATGTATATATATTGTATGTATGTTATATTGTTCCGTTTCCGTGCCACTTTGAGGCAGCAGATGATGGATTGCTTGAGGTTTAAAAAGGTAAAGGACTCCACTTGTGATGGCAACTATAAGATTGTAGGTATAACGATTTTTTTACCGGTGATTAAGGAATTCAAGGAGGAACACAATAAATTTACAAAGTTTTTTAAGTAACGTGCGTTTTAAAGTACCATTACGACCGGGGATTGTTGAGCCACTTGACGGCTAACAGAACAGACAATCGGCAACGTCGGTCATTCATTATACGGCTAAATTGCAAACAATGGTACGAGTAAGTGGTTTCAACATTCCCGTGTGGTGACTGCCGGTACAATTAGATGGAGAGCAAGCCCCGTCAGATATGACACAATAATGAGAGCAACGAAACCCCTCTAGTCAGTTTCCTATGCTTATTTTTTAGATCTGGGCATATGGCTGCTGTAAAGTGGTGGAGGTCAAAAAATGCACACCACTTCAAGAAAACAAATCCTAGAGTTGTGGGTTTGATGCAATATTATGAGTAATTATATAAATATTTGGATTATATCATTGCCAAAAGTTTATGTTGGGGGAAAGTAATAAGGATAGTAACTATAGAAATCTAACCAGATGAGTTTTATTGTGTCATATCTGACGCCAGCTCTTGGTCCAAATACAAAACAACTAGATTGTATCTGTAATCATCAAAGGGGCAAAAACAAGTTGGGTAGTTTCGATTGGAGCGAGATTACCGAATAACTTTACGGATACACACACTACACACACTACACACACTACACACACGTGACACGCTCCTGCTGCCTGCTTTTTGCTCACCGCGGACCACCGATGTGACTGTCGAAATTCGAACCAATTTGACAATATTATACGTGAATATATTATAATGACTTCAATTTATAGAACGGTTAACCACCATAAAGAGGCATTCTAATGAGTCAATTCAAACTTACTTTCATAAATAAACTTTTGTATTATGGCAACACTGACTCAACAGTACCTAAGATCTGATAACTGAATCACATGAAGTTGATGAATATGATTGGTACTTATATACTTATGGTTATGCACCACTCGTTTCCTAAAAACTTCTAGTTAGAATTAGAACTGAATCAAGCTCAAAACAAAAGAAACCTGTCGCTCGTCGGAGCAACATCATTTTGGCCAGCACCAAGGAAGCAGGATCATAGACCATTGATTGTAAGCAGTCGTTCTATTCGTCACGGTACAGTCGCTGCCATCTGGCCGGCCACCCGGCCGCGGTACAGTCGGCTCCGACATCTGGCCGTTCCTCCAAGCACCGAACGAACGCTGTAATAGCATCGCCAACCTGTCTTAGAAACACATTTAGCAGATTGTTTATATTTCTGACAAATCCGAGAATTAGGTTTGAGTCAATAAATTGTGCTGTAATTAAATGGGATGGGAGGGCTGTAATTTGTGTCGATAATAGTAAATTGTCCGCATCCGCATATATATAATTTTTCTTTCGCTATAGAGTTTCAAGTACTTCGTATAGATACCCTTTCTTTATAAAAAGAGGGGAGAGATTTTTACTAAAGAAGTAGGTAAACGCAGACAAATTCCGTGGCAGATGCTAGTAAAAATTCCAATCAACCATAGATGACTAAGTAAAAGTATTCGTAAACTTGATGACTAACAATGCCAGTTAAGTTGTACTAGTTAACTTTCTAATCAGTTTTTGGACGTGTAAATTGCATGTATAATAGGCAGGGCCGGATTAACCACCCCCGGGGCCCCTAGGCAATGCAATTCATGGGCCCCTTTTTAACAAAAAAAATCAGTAAATATTTTTCAATACCACGACGGTGGCAAACAGCCATATGGTAAGCAGCTACCGTAGCCTATGGATGCCTGTAACTCTTGAAGATTCACATGCGCGTTGCCTACCCTAAAATTAACTTTTATATTAACTCTCTCTTATCTATATCTTTTTTCTTCTTTTTTACTCTTATATTAACTTTCCTAACTTTTTAGGGTATAGTACTCAACTTAGTGTTTTTTGTTTCGTTATGTCCTTGTCTCCTTGTCCACCTGTCTGTTTGTAGCTTACCTTAGCGCTTGAGGGACCAAAAAAAGGAAAACAAACATTAAAGAAAGCCTATTGAACCGTTTATGAGTTAAGTATCGCAAAAATATATCACTTCTTATACGGCGTTTACAATTGCAAATATTCGTACTCGCGTCATTGCTTGTCGAACCATTCGCGTACGAGTGCCAACACGAATGTCCGTTCACATATTCGTCTCCCCGTACAACCCCCCGATTCGAAACGCGTGCGAATATGCGCGCAAAACCGAGACGCATAATATGTAAACATTCCGCACGCTATTCGCCTCGTCATTCGGCTCGTCACTCGCGCGCAAGTGTAATCGCAGCATTACTTAAAGTACTTTTAGGTGTGTGTATTTATGTATTAAGCAGGGCCTAAAATGCTCATAGCCGATTTTTTGGATACAGAATCTTTCATAACATCTTGAAATTTGCCCTATTTACCGAGTCCCATAAAGATAATCCACATAGCAATTGAAAAGAATATTAAAAGTCAGCTAGATAATTTTGTCGTGGCTTTTCAGATGGCAGCTCCTAGTCAACGTCTTAACATTAAACGTCTCGTTCTTCTTTTTTTTTTACCGAGACTGATTTGTGAGAGTGGTAAAACTAAAATGGGACTACTATTGTCACAATGTTTTCTGAAAAACCACTGCATGTAAAAAATCTTTATCGACGTAAAACATTTACTTGTCCTCTAAAAACACTTTTGTAGCTTTTATGTACTTTATTACCATTATTATTTAACTGACGCTAGAAAAACCGAAAATATCATCTGATTGTCGGTAATGAAAGAGAACGGCTTAAAACATGATTTATATTTGTATGGAACTTTCAAACTTGAAATGCATTTTTCTTAGAAAAAAGTGATCATAAAATGGGGCCAAAAGGGTGAATCATAAAACAAACTTACAAGCTTGATTAATTTAACAATAATTACACCCTTGCACACGCGGGGCCCCTTGCCGATATTTGTTTTAATTTATTAATATTACATACCGTAGGAAACATTTTCATTTTCCACTGTGCACAGTGTGCACACGCGGACCCCTAGCCGTTAAATACAGATTTTCCAATTAATACTCTATGAAACAATTTCATTTTCCACTGTTCACCTGCGGAGGCCCTAGCAGACATTTGCATATACTTACTTACAAATTTCTCAATTTAATTTTCACTTGTAAGATTTTAATTTTTTTTGTGTACGCGGGGCCCCTGGCCGAGGCGGGGCCCCTAGGCAGTTGCCTACTCTGCCTAAAGGCTAATCCGGCTCTGTGTATAGGTGCAAACACCGACCGACCGGTGTTGAGGAGTTCCTCTGTATGTACGTGCGCTGCGGCCGCGAGCGGGTCACTGTTCATTATTTTTATTTATCCGGCAATCTGTCGGTCTGTTTGTCAAACACCCCACGTGTTGACTGTGGCCGCTGTACTCACGCCGCTAACCGAGCGATTTGTCACAACTAAACCAGTTTAAGTCTGACCTTGGATTACATAGATGTGCTAAGGGCCTAGAGGTCAAGGTATGGGATATTATTAAAAAGAGTACAGAATATGTTTTCAATGTAAGCTGTAGTCGTCTTGCCTCCGGCTGTGTTGACAGTCGACGACAAACAAGGAGGCCTTGTGAAGTCGGGCCGACGAATGTAATGGCTTTCTGAACGGTTCTCGTCCGTTTATCACCGATATAAGCAGGTATATTATGGTCCTAACGTACCTTGCGGAAGTACAAAACAAGTACAAAGTAATTTGTGTCGCGTATTTGTACACTAACGTCTGTATTGCTGCCTACCGTTCTACGAATCTACGAAGACGCTACGCTTATCCACTAAGACTACGCTACGTTAATTGAACTACGAAAGCCCTGATGGGCACCTGTTGGACTGGCGACAACACAATTAAGAAGCGTCATGAAGAAACGTGAATATAGTCCCTGTATCTAGTAGAACCGTAGTGTAGTACTTAAAAGTTATTAGCATCTAGATTAATCGTTGTTCACACTGTCGGCGAGAACTTTTTCTAAAAGAGATAACACGGTATCAGATGATAACAACATGCCCGTACCGCTTGTGGCCGAGGGATAGCTGCGGTAGTTATGGACCGTAACAGATTTCAGGACTAATCGCGTCCCAGGCGATAACTTGTGATGTGGTTAAGGGCGATGTATAATGAAGCCTCGTGAAGGTCAGCTGCCGCTCCTTTGGTGGCTTGAGGAACGACAGCTATTTAATCACTTTACAAAAAAACGGTCATCAAATCACGATTTAAAATTTGTCAGATGATAGTTTATATGCTCTTACAAACACGAAATCAACCGGCTGTATCTAGGTGGAAAGACCGTCAGCTGTTGCCCTGAAGATCGTACGCTCACATAACCAGGTGACGGTCTTTTCACTACGATACAGCCGACTTTTTAAACTATCATCTGACAAAGTTTCAATCGCTACGCGTGGACCATTTTTTTTAATTTATTAAATGGCTGCCCTTCCTCAACCCACCAACGGAGAGGCAGCTGACCTTCACGAGGCTTCATTATACTTCGCCCTTAACCACTACACAAGTTATCGCCTGGGACGCGATGATCAACAACATTTGTTCCTGGCTGACGATCTATTAGGTAGTATCGAAATTGTCTTGTTATGTTAAAATTTATATTGTTAATTATAGGTAACACTCCAGTTGTGGAATGTTTTATGTGTATAGTTGTGAATGTTTGGTTGTTGTTTGTCGCAGGGGGACAGCCCGGCACCGGAGCGGCGCTGCGCCGGCGAGGAGCCGGACGACATGCCGCCGGATCCCCCGCCCGCCACCACCACCACCAACGATGCCACCACCCCAGTAAGTAGTACGAGAAATAGTACATTACTTAACTAGGGCTGTAAAAAAAAGAAAGCCCGAAATCGCAGGTATTTGGGACCCGAGCCGCAGGCGAGGGTTGTAAATATGCGATAGAGGGCTTTCTTTTTTACTGCCCGTGGTGAGTACACAATTTTACGTCCCCACCTGGCCATAATGCGAGTTTTACCGTAAGCGTAGCGAGCGGTAAAACTCACATTATGGCCAGGTGTGACGTAAAATACTTTTATCATTACTTTGGATTGATTGTTTTTACATTGAATAGCGGTTTTTAACCGAGGTGGTTAGTAGCGGCGGCACGCCGCTGGTAAATGTTCTGGTGCGTAGGTAACAGTCGTGCGTAGGCAAGAGTTACTGTATATTTATTTTATTAAAATACAAAAGTAAATATATAATTGTTTTTTTCCTTAAATAACAGTTTCGCCCATCTATATGCGGCAGTTTGTTGACAATTGCCAACGGACTGCTTGCCTATGAATGAACTATAGTCTGGCTACTCCATCGTGGCTCTGAGAGTTTAAAACTTTGGCTACAAATGGCAACTATTTTTGACGTGATAACGTCTTATAAATCGATGTACACCGGTAGCATACTTACTTTACTCTTTCACCGGTAGCCTGTACGAAAAAGTGTCACGTTGTGAACAGATCTCCATGGTAACGTTACGGCCACGTTGTCAATTCAATTCATAAATAAAAGTATGCTATTTTTCATCAATGTTTTTTTTATGACGTTACCACGCAAAATTATCGTCCGAAAACTGACTTTACAGACAACCATTTTTTTAAATGTCAAGTGTGTCAATGGTCTGTTATTTGACATGACATTTGGGAAGAATATAGCCGTGGTCCGAATCACACTTACAACGCTCACAACGCTAACAGTGTTGATAGTCGGTCCGAATCATTAGCGCGCTCAAGGCCGCGTAAGTAGTGTTATGATTCGGACCACCGTAAACGGCTGCGTGAGCGCTGTCAACGTCAATTTAATGAAAATCATGTGTCAAACGTATGTCAAATGTCAACTTGACGTTTGTGCTCAAGGTGCTTACGCCTAGGACCGTGAGCACTGTAAACGCTGTCAAGTGATATCATTCAATGACGTCACGACATCTATGTTGGCGCTGTGAGCGTGATTCGGTCCGGCCGTTAGCGCGCTGTGAGTGCTTTATTTATATATTTAATCGTATGGCAAAATACAGAAGCATAATATATGTATATTCAATAAATTAAATGTCAACACTAAGACCAATCAGCCACTTAATGGCTTCGTCGCACAAGGTGATCAGGTCATCTAGAGGACCGGCGGTATAGCGTGATATGGGGCAGTCTTCAATTATGTGCTGGATGGTTTGAGCCACAGCATCGCAAGTGCAAGCAGGAGAGTCGACCCATCCGCAGCGGTGTTTATAATGAGCGCAACGACCGTGACCAGTACGAAGCCTGTTGAATCTGAGCTGTGAGTGCTGTAAGCGTGATTCGGACCTCAGCTTATTACGATGTTTTCATATAAATCCTTGACAAAACGTCAACGTCTGGTCTATAGGCTACGGTAGCTGCTTACCATCAGGCGGGCCGTATGCTTGTTTGCCACCGTCGTGGTATAAAAAAAAATTACTTATAGGCCACGCGCGGTTGTATATTATAGTTTTGCCAGGGACTATCTCACTTAAAGCATAGACGGTGAGAATTATACCAATTTTTTCTTACGCTAGTATACCCTCACCACTAAAAAAGGGGTGAGTATAGCTGCAGTGCAGAGAAAAGTGCAGTGCAGTAACAGTAGAAATAGTACTTCTACTGTTACTGCACTTTTTGGTTAGCCAGACTGTTGTGTGCAGACCGGATTACCACGTCGAACCAAGCAGCGCTGACCCGCTGTACCATTTACCAGGTCATGTAGGGAGATGAATAAAAACACTTATTTAGCTTTGTAAAACATTTGAGCAGTGTAGTTGCAGGTGTTTCCCCGCTGGGAGTTGTTGTAGGAGTGAGCGGTGAGAAGTGAATGAGCGACGAGTACGAGTGCTGGCCTCTTTTATGGGTTTTCTAGCGTGCTCGTACTAGTGGCTGGTATGTGCCGTGTAAATTAGATATTTATTCACGAATAAGCTTACAGTATTACATGTTGGTAGGAGGGTTAAAATTGATATTTATATGGGACATTTCTTCATAAATTAGTACAAAATTAATCTTGAAGCAAATCAAATTATTTTGTTCAATATTTTTTGATTTGCAATTTTTTATAAGTAGTTACACTACTATATATAAACTGAAAATAGATGTCATATACTTAAGAAAAAGTGACCAAACCCTCCGGTGTCCGAGGCCAGATTTGAACTGGCGTCTTCAGCTTTCGCGGCTTCAGCCGGACACCGGAGGGTTTGGTCACTTTTTCTTAAGTATATGACATCTATTTTCAGTAGTACAAAATTCTTATAATCTAGACATTTTGCGTATTATGACATGATATCAATAAAATTAGGACATAAATCAGTACTTAAGAACTAGACATGTAGACACGATATTTATACACTTTATTAAATTACAAATCATAAACAAATGGGTATAAATAGAGAAAATGATTGACTTAGATCTAGTTACACAAAACAACAGTAATTTTAAGCTATCTGCGACAATTCTCCCCCACGTGCGTCAGCACAGTCTATTGGTGTGGAGCAGGTGAGGATGAGTCTGGAAGCCGGGCGGCGGACATCTTCTACGTGAGTTTATATATGTACAATGGCTACTCTTATTGGTCATCGGGACCGGGAAAGAGTTGTGCGATTTCGCCTCTAGACCATGTAACTCGTGGCGTAGTACCGGCGGCTATGTCGCCTACGTGTAGCTTCGTAGACCTTTGTTGAGCACTGGATCGCTGCATCAAGTTGAGGCGATATTCTCGTATCCAGCGCTTCCATACGTGGTCGTCAGGCGGGATCTTCTTCTGGATCAGGCGCCGTTCTGTCATTGGATGTTTGAGACTATCGGGCAGAGAGTTAATTGCCTCGGATAGCTCCCGTTCTGTGCCAAAAAGGTTCGTGGCATCGTCTGAATTTAGAACGGTAGGCGCACGGCTCTAAGATATCATTTTACGTAGCGGTAGGGAGGTAGAGGGCGCCGATAAGGAGGCGGCGGGCTCTAGGTACATCGCTCGTGTGATGAGACGTGTGTACAGTACGTTCCCTCGCTTTTCTCTGCGGTGGCCGTCATTTTCAGCTGCGGCGGTAAGCGGCGGTTGATTCGCTATGAGCCTCTCTTGCGGTAAGTCGCCTAAGGGAACCGTGAGGTTGGCCCCGTTACAGGTCCGACACCTTTGGCACTTATTCGTCAGATAACGAATGCTACCGCGCAGTCTGACAATGCAGTATTTTTGCTTCAACTCGTCGAAAATGGTCGCGTGATCGTCATGGTTGGACACTTCGTGGAAATGGCGGATCAATAATTTTGTGAATCCATATTCAGCATGCAGGACGGGTATATGTGTTCCGTCTCTGTCTGTCACTATCACGCCATCTCTGTCCAATTTCACGTCGACTCGATGTAGTGAAGACTTCTCAGGCAGCGCGCGCCCGACTTCCAGCCGTCGTATTTCTTCGGCGTACGATTCATTCTGGCTCCGTTTGATCAATAAAGTTTCTGCCAAACTTATGTGATTGTCGTTCATTTCTGTATCTGGATTTCTAACAGACAATCTGGCTTTGAAAACCTCGGCGGCAACCAAAACTCGGGCCGTAGCGCGAACTAACCTTGTGTATTTCGAAAACCTACTTACGTCGGGTAGGTATTCCCCTTTTTTGCACGTTATATACGGAACAAACCGGTTTGTTGACGCGTTCTGTGCCCGTTTTCGCGACGGGTTCTACAGATTCTTCTGGCGGCAAACCTATTGTGCGTTCCCTTTCGCCTCCCCCGCTGAGGGACGTACCCTCTTTGCTCTGGACTACGTCCGAGATTACGTTCGGGTTGTCGGAGGCGAATCCGTTTCTAACTATGTCTGATTTTATATCCTGCTCATTTACGGGAGCTAGGACTTCGTCGTCCGTCGTTCGCGGCACCATGTAGCCTACGAACGCTACAGTCGGATCCGACGATTGATGTGGTGTATCTAGCGGCCGTGTCGCATCTATGGACACTTCCCCCAAATACGTAGGCGGGATGGCAATTGTGTTAATATTGCTAGTAATATTTTCCACGGGCGCAGTTACGTTCAAACCGTGTAGCAATTTATAGTGCCCAGCTTCGCATCCCTTGACGCCACAAGCTACGTACTAGCACTTGAAGCGACCATAGTGCGACGCGTCCAGACACTTATAACACAACTTTTCATTTTTAACCCAATCCCAACGTTCGGCCACCGATGCATTCAAAAATTTAGTACACGCTTCTATTTTATGTTCGTGATTATGACATATTAAACACTTATTGCGAGACATAAACCGTGATGGCACCGAATGTTGTTTGGGCTTCGTTCCCGTATACGCGGGCTCTTTAGCCTCGCGGGGCTTTGTTTGAGCTACCGTCGGCGACCTATGCTCCGACACGCGAGCTTCGACTTCATCGCTTCGCGGGCGAGTGCTCTGGTAGCTATAATTTGAGTCCGAATCGCTCGAAGAATCGCGGGAAAACACGGGAGCGGGAGCGTGGGCGGGGGCGTCACGACGCCCTGACCTGCTTTCCGGCTCAAAGGATATCGAGTTTACGCGCGACTTCGTATATCTACTTCGATTCGTTCTTTTAACCGCGGAACTGATTTCTAACAGAAATTCCGAGATCGCGACTAAATCGGGCGAGTCCAAATTAGCTTGTTTGAACTTGCCCCATTCGTACCTAACAATGAGGTTCAATTTATCTACGATCTTGTTGACTAGCTCTGGCGCATACAGATATTTTTCTTGTTTTAATGATTTTATCGTCGCTACTGCATTTGCGACGTGCGCAGCAAAAGACACAATATTGCTGTTATCTTCAGCTAGGCGCGGCATGCGTTTAACATTATGTAGCTCAGTCAACACGATCTCTTCAGGGTCCCCGAACTGCCTCTCTAAGGCCTCCATTATCTCGTATGGATCCTGGACGGTATACATTATGGATTTCACCGCGGTACGCGCTTCACCTTACAACCCGCGGCGCGCCTAATTCGACTGACGTTATTTACGTAACTAAACATGGGCGCGGTATCGTTAAATTCGGCACGGAATGCGATCCATTCTGTGATATTACCGTCGAAAGCGGGTAATTCGGGTGGCCTATCCATAATGGGCGCATACTGACTAGACACATCTCGCGGCGGGCGATGAGTACTATATGTATATTATGCGAATATGCGGCTCGCGGGGCGCAGGGGCGCTGAGCGCCGGTGCGCTAGGGGCGAAATTACGAATTGTGTGTAATGCGGACGCTTCATTTTTAGTTACATAATTGCTCTGGTCTAGCTGGGACTGTCGTTCTACCCAATTCCTCACGCGTTGCTCGTCTTTTTCGACAAGAGGTTTGGACTTACCGCTAACAGATTGCGCCTCATGCTGGGCAATCTGTAGCCTTAACTTGGCAGTTTCCGTCTCTTTATTAGCAACGGCGAGGGCGGCTTTATGAACCTCGAGTTCCGCTAGCAACAGAGCTAACTTTTCGTCGCACTTTTCACTATACACACTTCGATTTTCGCGCACTTTTTTACTACCGCGGTCGCCGCACTGAGAAAAGCGGTATTTTTCCCCGGCGGACGTGTTAGGTTTACACGATGTCCCCGGTGGACGTTTAACGAACGTCTTTTCCGCCTCGTCTTCCGATATTTCCGAATAAGCGGGCGCCGGCGCTATTGCCGGCGGCGGCTGTAGACGCGGTTCGACACTAGGACCATCGCCAAGAGTGCTGCTGGTGCCTTTGTCCCATGTATTGGTATCGCCGGAGGTTGTTTCACCGGACGGCGGGGTAACGGCTCTGGAGGGTTGTCCCTTGTGTGAGCGAAGAGACATCTTGAGCTTATGATCGGACATCTTCTTCTTTCTTCTTGCTTCTTGACGCACGTGACGCACTTCTTGACCTAAAACCTAATGGCTGACACTGCCTAGTGCAGTGAAAGCGGCCCTACGTTCACTTTACTTACTCGTGGGCGTTAATCCCTGATGCACTGAATCTCGCGCAAAGGCTAAGTGCAAGTGCCAGAGCGTCCGAAAGCAGTGTGAAGACGTCAACCATGTGACATTGCAACGAAAGTTGCCAGGACACGAACGTGGAGTATGGCCTCTACACGAGCGGTCCGTCCAGCAAGCTGGTAAATAGCACAGGGCTCTTCCGCGAAAGCGGGCAGGTGTATCAGCGGTTAAGCCGGACACCGTATGAAGATTCTGAGCGAAATTAATCCAGCTCAGCGCGTACTTGTTTCTTTCTTCAATTGGCCGCAGTTTTCTGATATCCGGAGCTCGAAGGACCAGCTGTTGTGTGCAGACCGGATTACCACGTCGAACCAAGCAGCGTTGACCCGCTGTACCATTTACCAGGTCATGTAGGGAGATGAATAAAAACACTTATTTAGCTTTGTAAAACATTTGAGCAGTGTAGTTGCAGGTGTTTCCCCGCTGGGAGTTGTTGTAGAAGTGAGCGGTGAGAAGTGAATGAGCGACGAGTACGAGTGCTGGCCTCTTTTATGGGTTTTCTAGCGTGCTCATACTAGTGGCTGGTATGTGCCGTGTAAATTAGATATTTATTCACGAATAAGCTTACAGTATTACATGTTGGTAGGAGGGTTAAAATTGATATTTATATGGGACATTTCTTCATAAATTAGTACAAAATTCTTATAATCTAGACATTTTGCGTATTATGACATGATATCAATAAAATTAGGACATAAATCAGTACTTAAGAACTAGACATGTAGACACGATATTTATACACTTTATTAAATTACAAATCATAAACAAATGGGTATAAATAGAGAAAATGATTGACTTAGATCTAGTTACACAAAAACAACAGTAATTTTAAGCTATCTGCGACATAGACTATACATATAAAATTGCAACCCGCCTCAGGGCGCACCGCCAAGGTTACAGGCTAGCTTATACACGGTGTAACATGAGGAAACCGAATAATTTTAACAGCGTATTCCTGATCATAATTGGAGACTAAAATGTCGTATAAACTTTTCTGGAATTCGCCTAGTTTCAGAGTTACTACCAATTAAATTAAAAAACATTTTTTTATTGTGACTGTTGGATTTTTTATTGTTATATGGGGTCTAGTCTAGACATTCTTATTCACAGATATCAAAGTGCCAAGGAATTTACTTTACGTAAACTATTCGCGGGCGGCGTCGTTTGGCTTGATGGTAAATGCGAAGAAGTCACAGGCAATCATAATTGGCAGCTCTCACTTCATCTCTAAGTTGGAGGGTTAGATAATGCCTAAAATTTTCTTCGATGGAATTAATATTCCGTTCTCCTCTACTGTCAAGAATTTAGGCATTATCATAGATCAAATGCTTTCTTGGTCTGCCCATGTTGCCGATGTCAGCAAGAGACTTTTCGCTTCCCTTCATTCTCTACGGCGTCTTCAAAATTTTCTCCCACTCCGCACGAAGGTCATCATAGCTCGATCTCTTCTGTTCCCTCTTCTGGACTACGGGGACATCGCGACCCTCGATCTTAATGAAGAACTACTAGACAAGATGGAGCGTCTGCAGAATGTCTGCATTAGATATATATTTGGCCTGAGGAAATTTGACCACGTTTCGTCATTTCGCTCTCAGCTCGAGTGGTTGCCTATCCGTCGCCGTAGAGACTTGCATACCTTATGTCTCCTTTTCAAGGTACTTTATATGCCCTCTTCCCCAGCACTTTACCTTTCAGAGCGCTTCCGATTTTTGGCGGATGGAAGCAACCATCGGCTGAGATCCAGCGCAGATCTCTCTCTTGCCATCCCTCCTCATAAAAACAAATCATACGTCGAGTCATTTACGGTATACTCTGTGAAGTTGTGGAACGCGTTGCCATCTCCGCTGAGGCAGTGCCAGTCAGTGGCATCGCTTAAGGCTAAATTGAAAAAGTTATGGCTTTCAAACCCATGACAATTGGAAGGTGGGTGGGCGTGTGCGGTTATATATGTTTTATATATTTATATATATATATATACATATATATATGTATATATATACCTATGTATGTATTATTATATATGTATTTGTATAATCTATACCAATACGTTACGTATTTATTAACACTACCTATTGTATCTAGGTTTAGTAACTTCTCCGTAGTTTTGCCGTCATGTACAAGTAATGTACAAATCTTTGTCTACCATGTCTGACCGATTTCTCTCAGTTGCTTAAAGGTGGAAGAGATCCCTTAAAGGGATAAGTTCGCCTTTGCACACACTCACTATATTTTTGTTGGTCATGTATTTGTTTTGTGCAATAAAGTGTTTTACTACTACTACTACTACTATTTTTTACGAAAAAAATGTACTAATTTATTTTAATCGACAGTTTTACCAAGAACATTTATGTTTTTATGTTCAAAAGCATTTAAAAAAATAGAAAAAAAAGACATTTTTTTTGTCTCAGGTTATGACCTCAGGAATTCGTGGTTAAAATCTCTCGAAATGCTCACGAGCACCGTGTATATTATTAGTAGCTACCGTAGGATGTGCTGTTCTTGGGAAAATGTAGGATTGCCAACCTTTTGAAGAGTTGAAGTGGTTGTCGCAGTTACAACCGAGCAAGGCGCGGTCGGTGGTGGTGTCGCTGACGCCGGTGCGGCCGCGCGAGACGTGGGCCAAGAAGGCGGAGTTCCTGCTGGCGGTGGTGGGCTTCGCCGTCGACCTCGGCAACGTCTGGCGCTTCCCCTACATCTGCTACCAGAACGGAGGAGGTAACCACTCAAAATACTCGAACATTCCTTGACTAACGCTCTAACACTACCAACATTCCATATTACAGTGCCAAGATTGAAATAGATATCATGTCAATATTTTCGCATCCAGTAATCCTTGGCCTTAACTTACTCATACTTATGTGACAGGTGCGTTCCTGATCCCGTACTGCGTGATGCTGCTGTTCGGCGGGCTGCCACTGTTCTTCATGGAGCTGGCGCTGGGGCAGTACCACCGCTGCGGCTGCCTCACGCTCTGGAAGCGCATCTGCCCTGCCCTCAAAGGTACCTGACAACACTTGTATAGTTTACCCTACAATAATCAGTATAATCGCACAATAAACTATCTAACACGATCTTGTAGACATAAGATCGTGTCATACACCGTGGGCCCATAAAACTAGACAGATTTTAACAGTGTATTCCTGATCATATTTAGATACTAAAATGTCCTATAAACTTTTCTGGAATACGCCTAGTTTCAGAGTTAATACCAATTTTAAAAAAATACACTTTTTATTATAACTCATCACAAAACGCCTTTCTAATGGCGTTGTTGCCACTATTAGACATAGTTTACACGTCCTTATTGACAGATATCACAAACTTTGCAGTAACTAAATTTTATCAAGAAAAATGTACCAATTTGTTTTAGGCGATAATTTTATTAATAACATTTGCTTTTCATGTGCAATTAACATTCAAAAAATGAAAAAAAAAACGACTTACAAATTCGTGGTTAAGATCTGTCGGGTTATTCCAGCCCACAGAAGATACTATTGCCGGTGAGTGTACCTTAACATTACCTATATAGATTGTAGTTGACCGGTGTTGAGCCGCAAGTGTCCCTCGACGCGACTTTTATAAAGCTGTGGTAAATACGAGTATAACACAATAACTTATAGGTAGGTAGGTAGGTATCTCAGCGCGCCGATTGTCCCATCCGTGTTTGCTTCGGAGATGAAGCTCTAAGTGATTGCTGCCCCCGGGGCCCCCGACACACCGGGGCGCATTGTTCCGGTGCCGATCGCCGGCTATACCCGGCTACCTTCCCTAAATGTGGGCTGTTCATAAAACATACAACAGGTGGTTCTATCGAAGAAAGATTGACTTTGTTTGCATGGTTAGTTTGTTCAATCATTTTATATCTATGCGTTCTATTTACTATGCATCAACCAGATCAACATCAACAATTTTTACGTGACAGAGTAAAGTAAAATAAGTATAGTCTTACAAAAACTTTCAAATATCGAAAGGCGAAGATCGTCTCTTGTTGTCATTTAAATCTCTCTTAATACAACCCAAAAAAATGTTATCGTATCTAATCTACATATATCTACAAACACTGTAAAAACCACCATTAGCCCAGTAAAGATACGGTTGTGTCAAATATTAATTTATAATGGCCTGATTATTTTATATTTGATTCTGGAATATTTGTAGATAATATATGCAAAACTGCTACAAAATTTTGTAAAATTTTGGTTTTGTATAATGTTATTTACAATGTTCACTATTACATATTTGAATCTTGAAGCAAACCAAATTATTTTGTTGAATATTTTTTATTTGCTATACTTATATAATATTGCATATTTTATTTTTTTATTTGTATATATATTTAAGTGTTCTTTCTGTTGAAAGCGAAAACAATGTAAAAACACTTAATTTACAAAATTTACCCAAGGATATATATTTTAATTTGTTAGAAACAAATAGTAATAAGTAGTAAGTACTTTGTTCTTACACATTTTAAAGACTTTTAAACGATATTTTCACTAAAACTTCACAAGAAAACCGCTTACGCTTGTAATATGTGTGTACATATTTGTAGCGGCTAGCAATAACGATAAATGTAGAATTTCATTGCGTAAATAATACTAATATCATGATATATCCGTTCGTTACACTAAAAATATTAGCTATCATTAATTATATCCAATTCGCCGTACTAGTCGTCCGTAACATGACGGGGCTAAATTAATTACGAACAAATAAAATCCATTTACAAACCGTAGCTTATTTATGAAAGTGGTTGTGAGTGGATAGATACTATTCCTTAGCTTACGTATTGAAAGGGTCCGTCGGGGCTGAAGCCATTCAGTCATTTGACAAACACATCAAAGTAGCTTTAAACATTACCGACCGAGGATATATAAGTAGGCAATAACAGACTTGGTCGACGCTATGAGTGCACTTTTTTTTTCTGAGTGGAGCTTGTAAAGCGGAGATCGCATACCGGTAGTATTTTCACAAAAAGAATTCGTTATCTTGGTTGTTTAAAAAAATATGTATTTAGGGAGTTTTAATCTTAGAATTATGCCACTTCCGTCGTACTTTAATCTAGATAACAAACGTCTACAATCTGACAATATCGGGTAATATTATAGGTACAGGTATCGGTCTTTGCAGTAAGGATCTCAGGAGGTTGCTTATAGTTATCAAACCTACAGATCGTTTAGTTATATGACTAGAAAACTGTAAGAGCTGATCTGAAAATCTAATGAACACACTGCAAACAGCAAAGAAAGTCATCTAGAACAAAAACCTTCTCTTCTGTAACTAGGGATATTGAAATTACTTACACTTAAACTTGGAAACAAGCGGGTTGCGGGATATACATTAGGACAGGCTCAGTCAGGGTCAAGAAAAGTTTAGATACCCACCCGCTTATTCATAGTCTTACAAGCCTCATTTAGTTCAATTATGCTTAGCTAACTAACACAAACACAACCGCTATAATGACAGATAAAGAGAAACGATTATTTAGTTCAATGAGGTTTGAAAACCGTTGAATAATAAGCGGGATATTGTAAAGTAAACATCGGCACTATTTAGTAAATTGCCCAATAAGTACCTACACTATGAACACGGGTAATTGAAAGCTGACCGTCCCAATCTCTACGCAAGTGTTCCGAGCTTGCCCTCTCGTATTAAAAGCTATCACTCAGTCCAAACAAATGTGACCGGCCATTGGTTCATACATTTTAAGCAGCGGCGGTAAAAGCATTGCCTGCTGTATATTTATAAAGGGCCGCGTTTACTGCTCCGTATTTCGAAGAGCGCCCACAATCGACTTTGTCTTGTTTCAGCATCTATTCGACGTGTGTGCTAATGCAAGGGTATATGGCCTGGCAGATACAAGTCCTCTCTGTTTTCTCTTATATATATTAGTTAATAGTTTACTGTGTATATGGTTACGCGATTACTTAAAAATTCTTCGCTAAAAAAATCTGCAAAACAACCCACGAATCGGATCCACTTCCCCTCATTGCAGAAACACCACAGTGTTACTGTTTTATTTAAAGAGTTTCATGTATATGTATAATCAAAATAGGTTCACGAAAGTGATGTTAAAAGACTGTTCGCATAGTGTTAGTTGAAGACGCCAGTAACGGCGTCCGCAGGTGCGCCTACAGTCTACAGCGTCTCGACCCGGTTCGTAAATCAGGCGCGCAAATATTGGCAGGCCGCTCCATTCACTACCCTGCGCTTCGAGCCTCCGAGGGCTTTCGAGCACACAGGAACAGGACTTGTTAATCTATGCCAATTAAATATACTGTTCGAAGACAAGTCTGGACATATTATTCTAATGGTCTAAGAGCTGGCCACGTCAGATATGACACAATAATGAGATCAATGAAACCCGTCTCGTTAGTTTGCTATCCTATGATTATTTCTAGATCCGGACATAAAGTCTCTCCGTCTATGAAGAAGTATAAATTCAGTAAAGCCAAGCTGCTATGAAGTGCTAATGGCAGCACAGAAAAAAATACCAAAGTGTTTTAACTCTCTTAAGCGTCTTCTTGTGACCGAAAGGTTGTTCTTGAGACCGACGTTGATTGAAAAATACTTGTATTTTTTGAGAATTGATATTTAATACTTCCATTTAATGTTACCGTATTTTGTGTATTTTAAGTACTTGCTTAGTAGTTTAGGCACAACACATCAAGTTAGGGCTATTAGTACGTTAGGGATAGGTAATTCCTAAGTTACAATATAGACGGTGTTTTGCTAGTAGAGCGGGTGACACGGGCGGGTTCCACGGCTCGGAAGATTCCATGATTGATTGATTCTTGATCGCCAAGCTCGTCACGTTGCGTTGTTTGTTACTTAGTGTTGGTATCACAGATAAAACAATCAAAATTGAGCTATCACGGTCATGCAGTTGTGCTTTAGGACCTATAGCTATAGTCTCTACATTACCTACCCTAACCACTAACCAAAAGAATTCAAAAGAAACCAAAAAGAAGCCAAACTGCTAACCAAGAAAAATTACCAATTTCTGTTACAGGAGGACAGTTGGATTTGCTCCGATGTGTTATTAACTATCAAACATAATTTACATGACATTACAGTAAAAACGAATGCGTCATGATATCATGAAACTTAAACTAAGTAATTACATTGGTACAGTTTAAGACCTTTTGTCCATCATCTCACAGAATCTCAGGCATTCACTTCTCACTCATCGCACTCCGGTGCTGATGCCAGGAGCACATTCGGTTGTAAGAGGGCGCGAACCAGTGGGGAATTCAAGCGCGACACGGTGCGTGCCGGCGGCACCGCCAACACTCCATCCTGGTGCCGGATTCTAATTTTAAAATACATTAACAATACAATAACAACACAACCTATCTCAAACATAACTCCATCAACACACAACAAACAATCAACCAATATTGAAGTTGTATTGGAGTTGCGTTGGAATATTTCTCAAGCAAATTCTGATATTTCTGATTCAGATGTTTATGCCGTAGCTGTATTGCGTTGTTAATACTGTAAAGAAAAATCAAATAATCTCTGTACCTACATGTCAATCCATAGCTATTACTGACAAAATTAAGTATTTAGGAGTCAGGATAGACGAAACCCTCACCTTTAAAGAGCACATTGAAGCATTGTGTAATAGAGTTCGAAAGTTAATGTTTGTATTCAAAAAATCGCTGATCCAAATGTAATCAAGCAAGTATACGTTGCACTATGTCAATCGATACTAACTTACTGCATTTCTTCTTGGGGTGGCACAGCAAAAACTACACTACTAACCCTAGAAAGAGCCCAGAGAGCAGTACTAAAGGTAGCTACTTCCCGCCCATTCTTATACCCTACTGACCGCCTTTATAAATCATGTGAAGTATTAACTGTTCGTCAATTATATATATTAAGCACAACGCTAAAGCAGCACGCCAGAACTCCCTTTAACCCTGAATATAGAAATAGGAGACGCAAAGATATTATATAGGCATTAAAACAGTACAAAAAAAGACGTATTATTATCTAGATTGTCTTTTTGGGCCCATTTTTGTACAACAGGTTAAATGCAACACTAGACATATGGGTATACGCTACGCTTGTTGTAAGAATACTCTACGACGCGCCCTTCAAAAAATGACGTACGATGATACAGAGCAATTACTATTAGTCGTAAAATTACTACCTACTGTCCTTTGATATTTAATACTTAAGAACCTACTTATTTTGTTAAGGTGATAAGACTTTTATTGTGTAATACTTATAGTTTATAATTAAGTGAATAATTAGAAATTAACTAATATTGTCCTTCGCTGCCTGAAACACAGGGAATCCTAGTTCAGGCATTTGTTAACCACTTGTCGTTAAAAAATCTTAGTCCGTAACAGCAAACACTGTACTATACTTTTCTCAATAAATTATTTGTATTTGTTAATGCATTGGAGTTGTATTGAAGTTGGATCGTGTTTATACGTGTTTTAAAGTTAGAATACGGCCCCAAGGGCTGTCCGGTACCCACAGTCGCACGAGTCGACTCACAAGCTCACAAGCTCAGGACAGTCCAACTCTCCGCGCAGGGTCTGACACGCAAACATTAGCAAACTGCAGTTTCGTCTCACCTCCAATTAATATTTTATATTGCAAAGGGTTTCGTAAATAAAAGATAGTGCAAATTCACAACCATTATTTAATAATAATAATAATAATTCGATTCGCCGCTACAGAGAGCGTGTGGACCGATTCAAGCAGAATCGTCTTTTCCAAAGTGACCAAAGGAAGGTATACCGAAGGTGGGAGGAAACCGACCCCCGTGTGTCCGACGTGCGACTGCCGGATGCTACTGCCATGACTGATTTCTGGCGTAGCATCTGGTCGGCGCCGGTTGAACACACGGAGGGCGAGTGGATGAGTGTTGTCGAACGTGAGTGCGAGTCCATCGAACCTATGGGGGCTATCACCATCAGCCCCGATGACGTAAGTTGTGCAATCCGTACGGCCCAGAACTGGAAAAGTCCCGGCCCGGATGGATTGCACAACTTCTGGCTAAAATGGTTTCGATGCTCGCACTCGCGTCTGGCAACGCAATTTCAACAAGCCATCGAACTTGGCTCCCTCCCGCCTTCCTTAACAACTGGTGTAACCTTTCTGCTCTATAAGTCCGGTAGTACCACGGAAGCGAAAAACTACCGACCCATCACGTGCTTACCTACACTTTACAAGCTCCTTACATCCATTTTGAGAGCAAAAATAAACGCGCACATGGTCGCAAATAACATTTTGGCCTCGGCTCAAAATGGATGTAGGGTGGGGTCCCGTGGTACTAACTCCTCCTCATAGACATGACCATTTGCCAACGAGTCCGGCGGAATGGGGGGACCCTCTCGGCCGCTTGGATTGACTACAAGAAGGCCTATGATTCGGTGCCTCATTCATGGCTGGAGAGGATCTTAGAGCTGTATAAAATTGATACAGCTTTAAGATCCTTCCTTGGCGCGTGTATGAGGCGGTGGACCACAGTCCTTCGTCAACCAGGAGGCGGGGATGACCCCCCTGGTCCGCAGGACTTTATAAGGATCGAGCGAGGAATATTTCAGGGCGACAGTCTGAGTCCCCTGTGGTTCTGCCTAGCTCTAAATCCGCTCAGCAATCTGCTGAAGGATTCGGGGCTAGGTTGCCGGCTTCGGAGAGAGGGTGAAGTCATATCTCACCTTCTGTACATGGACGATCTTAAATTGTTTGCACCAAATAACCGAGATCTGTTGGAACTACTGAACACCACTGAAGTGTTCAGTAGTTCCATCAAGATGGAATTTGGTGTTGATAAATGTGCGGTTATGCATGTACAGCGGGGGAAAGTAGTAAATTCAACAAATCTACAGCTTTCTGAGACAATGACGTTCAGATCTATCTCTGAATCAGAAACCTACAAATACCTTGGTATGTCACAGTCTTTGGGTGTTGAGGATGTGGGTATTAAACGGGCGTTGAAGGAGCGCTTCTTTAGTCGGCTGACAAAAGTACTTAATAGTATTTTGTCAGGTGGCAACAAGGTGCGCGCCTTCAATGCCTGGGTAATGCCCCTACTCACATACTCCTTTGGCATACTAAGGTGGACACAGACCGAGCTGGATGCCCTGGATCGGAGAGTCCGTCTATTGCTCACCACACACCGTATGCTTCACCCACGCTCGTCTGTTATGAGATTGTACATCCCACGGAAGTGTGGAGGTCGCGGCTTTTTAAACGCCAAAAATCTCCACAACCGTGAGGTGTACGATCTCAGGAATTATTTCCTTAACAACGAGTGTGGGATGCATCGTGATGTGGTGGCAGTAGATAAGGGTCTCACGCCGCTCTCCTTGGCAAACAAGAACTGGCGCAAACCTGTGGTGCTAAGCACCGAGGATCGCAGGGCGGTATGGAAGAGCAAGGAGCTACACGGGCGGTTCTACAGGACCCTCACGGGACCCGACGTAGACCTACTCGCGTCGGTGAACTGGTTACGATTCGGGGACCTCTTCAGAGAAACCGAAGGTTTTGCCTGTGCAATTGCGGACGAAGTTATCATGACGAATAACTACCGGAGGTATATCCTGAAGGACGGTACGGTCGACATTTGTTGGGCATGCCGCCGTCCCGGAGAGTCACTCAGGCATATCATCTCCGGTTGCTCTCATCTTGCTAACGGCGAGTACTTGCACAGACATAACCTCGTAGCCAGGATTATACACCAGCAGCTTGCTCTCCTATACGGTCTTGTGGACCACGAAGTGCCGTACTACAAGTACACACCTGCGCCAGTTCTCGAAAATGGTCGTGCCACGCTCTATTGGGATCGATCTATTATCACGGACAGGACTATAGTATCCAATAAGCCTGATATCGTGGTAATAGATCGATCGCAACGCCGGGCCATGCTCGTCGACATCACCGTCCCATGTGACGACAACCTCGTGAAGGCCGAGAAGGACAAGTCCAGCAAGTACCTAGACTTGGCTCACGAGGTAACCGCCATGTGGGAGGTTGATTCGGCGATCATTGTGCCGATAGTTGTCTCTGCGAACGGTCTCGTAGCGAAGAGTCTCGACCAACATCTTGAGAGACTTTCGCTACGAGGTTGTGGTTGGATCAAGGGTCAGATTCAGAAGACGGTAATCTTGGACACGGCGCGCATAGTCCGAAGGTTCCTCACTCTGCGGCCCTAACCACCGGCAGCCTGGGCCCTGCTCCGTTGCCGGCGGCACCCTAGTTTAGGTTTTTTATAATGCTTTTATTGTTTTCATATGTTTTAGATGTATTTTTATATTTTACTTTTATAAAAATATTGTAAAAACCCTAAACTAAGTAAAAAGATAAATAAAGGAAATAATAATAATAATAAATACTCTTTACGTCACACCTGGCCATAATGTGAGTTTTACCGCTCGCTACGCTTACGGTAAAACTCGCATTATGGCCAGGTGGGGACGTAAAATTGTGTACTCACCACGGGCAGTAAAAAAGAAAGCCCTCTATCGCATATTCACAACCCTCGCCTGCGGCTCGGGTCCCAAATACCTGCGATTTCGGGCTTTCTTTTTTTTACAGCCCTAGGTAAGTAATGTACTATTATTGCACACCTCATACAGTTACAAGCACAAATTTTACAATTAGATAAATTTAGGTAGAGGTAACAACAGGCGGTCTTATCGCTAATGAGCGATTTCTTCCAGACAACCTTTGGGTAGTGGAGACTAGAGAAAAACAATAAGCAGTAGGTGGTGCATAGAAACAAAAGAGACGAAATAGATAACACAGCACATTCATATGAATATACATACTTAAATAAATACAAAATAAACATACATATACGTACATATATACATATATAATACACAGAGTAAGAAACAACAGTGTCAACTTAAAAACCTAAGGAAGAGATAAATAGTATTCCTTAAGTTGCGATTTAAAGCTACCAATAGATTGCGCGCGTTTTATGTTGAGAGGGAGAGAATTCCACAAACGAACGGCCTGGAACGTAAATGAGCAATTATAAAATTTGGAAGATGAAGATGGCACTTTTAGGAGCAATATTTGAGAGGATCTAATAGAATTAAGATAAGAGAAACGCTCTTTGAGGTAGCGGGGAGTTGCAGGGTTAAAAAGTATAGAAAAGAGTAAAGAAAGTATGTGAGAGTTACGGCGGTGACGGATAGGGAGCCATTTGAGTTGAGAACGAAAACTAGAAACATGGTCGAATTTGCGTAATCCGAAAATGAACCGAATGCAGGCATTTTGAATACGCTCAAGCTTATTAAGTTGCTCCTCGGTTAGGTCTAAATAGGAGATATCTGCATAATCAAGAATGGGGAGAAGTAACGACTGAGCAAGCGCAATTTTAGTAGCAATTGGCAGGAAATTCCGGAGCCGTCTGGGAGACCCTATGGCAGCAAACATCTTCCTGCTCACTTCACTCACCTGAGGCACCCATGATAGACAACGATCCATGATTACGCCAAGATTTTTCACTTGGTTGGAAAAAGGAATTTGGATACCATCGAAGACTATCGGAGGGAGCCTGAGAAAGTCAATTTTGGAGATTTGTTTAGCGCTACCCATCACAATTACCTGTGACTTTAGGGGGTTCACTTTTAAACCG